>JAZHYW010035049.1:0-264975 GCA_037355805.1 Ixodes ricinus | reverse complement strand
CCGTGCTAGCGCTTTACCGCTGCGTCTTTGCCTGTGTAAGTTTTAGAAAAGTAATATCCCACAGTATACAGTCACAGTAGAGTGGCTGCTATGTATTGTTCTACAGCAAGGAATGCAGTGCGCTGCCATACTGCCTATACTTAGGGGCCTATCAAAGAGTCATCTTTCAAAATCGAAGCGATCCTAACGGTGTAATACCGCGCCGAGCACCTTGGGATCTATTTGGCAACAATTTCGGTTTCAGTTTTTAATTTCAGTTCACGACTTCCCGTCACAACCAAATATAAAGTTTGCATTTTTATTATATGTGACTGCCCTTAAATTCTATAACTACAGTTGGTGTTGACTACAAATACGGAAATAATCTTGGGGAACGATTTGGTATTTCCGACGGGTCAAAGTTTATTCCTAGGTTAACATAGTAGTGGATATCCAATAGAAGAAATATAAAGCTACGGGTCATCCTGTGTTATCGGCTCCTCAGAGGAACCATTGAAAAAAGCTCTTAAGTCATCCTTTAGCCAGGAGGGTCATTCTGCACTTAGGAGTGGTAGCAAGGTCGCCAGAAAGGTAGGGGTGGTGCTCGGCCGCACTCCTACTTTTTCTAATTCTAAGGAGGTCCCTACGGTCGCTGGAGCTGCGCGTTTAAGAGGAGCTCTCACGAAAATAAATTATTGCAATGCAAGCGAGCGCAACAGTTTATATTAACGCACAACTGAGCGTCGGGAAATGGAAACCGTAAGCCCTGCCACACCTCTCCATGGCAAAAAAATGTATCATAATGCACCTCGATCACTGTCACGTGAAGGAATTTCGGAAAGTAGTCTATTCTGCGTTTCTTGCGAACGCTAACACAAAACGTGGTTTGGTTTCGACACGTTCGCATCGGGGAGCCCCAATGCGCATCGAGGGAGCCCCAATGTGGGGCTTCTATTCTAAAACCAACATAAGTTTAGTTATAAGAACTTGCTGGTATTAGCTACACACATCGCACGCGCTGAGCTCCGTGCATTGTTAGGTTTCGGATGTTCCAGTCACAGCAGCTATTTGACACGAGCCAACGGTGGAACGCTCTTCGAGGCAACGATTGTCTTGATCCAAAACGGAGTGCATTTGCCGTGCTCGTGCCCAATAAATGAGCTACGTTTGTACATCATTATCATAGATGAATTTACGTGACTGTTACAACATTGTAATGCCTGTTACTGTGTCCTCATGTTTTGAGTTGAAAACTTTGATAAAAAAACTTCGTATTTATTGGTGCAATTGTACCTCGATAAAGGAGGTTCCTGGGGATTGGCATTGCATGCAAGGGTACATTTATCACACCACGGTGTTTCTACGCCATTTCATGCAGTGATGATCCTGGCCACATTAATAATACTTTTGTAAAAATATACGTTAAAACCACGGTTCCTGGGCGGATCATTCAGCTATATTGCCACGCGCGTCGTCGAGAGAGAGCGTACGTGGCCGAGTTTTGCCGCGCTGGACTTTCGCGCGGAGGTACCTGATTCGATTCCAGGGAGCGGAATTATTTTTTTATTTATTATCTAAACTTGGCGTTCTTGAAAGTTCGAGAAAATTGTCGTTTGATTGAGTTTCGAATGTTCTAGACGCCGAGAGTTCTGCGCCGAATATTCATAAACTCCACGGGGGTACAAAAGCTGCTCCTTGTTTCGAGCCGGAGTGATTCTCGCCGCAGTGTTCGATCCTGCTGTTTTGCCGCCATCAACGCCTGCGACGCGAGCCTTTCTGTATTTTGTTTTGGGCCAAGGTTCAACCCATTAAACGTTTAGTTTGCTTTAGATTTCTTTGCCTCATCAATTGCCATTCGGGACACTTTGCGAACGGCGTAGCTAATCTTCGTCCGGAGATTAAATATCCATGCTTGAGGCATTGTGACTGCCATTTCTCTATGGTTCCTTGCACATCAGACAATGTCATAAAAACAGTATGTACCCAGTAATTATTTTTGTTAGCGTTTTATTATTTTATGAAAGGTAACTCCTGTACACTTCCCAGGTAGCACAGAGCTCTGGGCGAAATTTTAGCCAATGTCTTAACATCTTTGGTTTTGAAAAGCCTAAAAAAACCAAAGTTCAGCCAAATTGAGCCATCCTTTGAAAGATTCGTTGTATATTGGCCCTAATTCGCCAAACAAAGTGACAGATCTAGGTTTCACTTAATGCTTGTTCCACTGTTATTTATGATATTTGGGCAAAATTCGCCACACGAGTGCCAGAGTTAGGATTACTGCCTGGTAATTGGGCTTCCTTGTGGCATTTGTAGGCCTAAATCGCGAAACAAGTGCTAAAGTAAGGCTTCGCTTCCTGGTAATACGGCCGTGGTGTCGCACCTGTCGGCCAAAGACGCCGACAAAGTGTCAGGTCTAGGGTTGCTGTCTAAGAGTTTGGCTGATGAGGTACTGGTTGCAGGTGGGTGGTCACCAAATGAATTAAAAAGAAAACAATTTTTATTGTGCTCGCAAATTTTGATTTCATTTTAAGTGTCTTTTGATTTCTGCAGGTCATAGATGGGCTGAATGTTTTGCCGCAACTAAACACAACAATCGTGTTTTTTTAAGCAGATTGCGCCGGAGTGTTGTTTTCGCGCGTCACCGCAACTGCTGCCATAGAGCAAGCGCTGCGCCATATTGATATGTGTTCGTCTCCTCAACAGACACGATTATTAGGTGGCGCATTGCAAAAACGAGCGTAGCTCTGTGTGCTCGTAGCATTGTAATTGAGCACAGGCAGAGCCTATCGACAACAAAGAGCGGAAGCGACCTTGGCTCTTCGGTATGGTGCCCACTTTACAATGGGGGGAGCTAAAATGAAATTTCGGCAACAACGATTTTTAACGTTCATTTTAAAAAATTCCCAGCCTCAACACAGGCCCGCCTTTCTCTCACAATATTTCACTCGCTTTCCTAACCAAAGGTGACATTCACAGCCTGGGCTACGAAACAATACACTCGCTTTTCCTTTCCTTACAATACTTAGTCAGTCAAATATGCAGATGGATCTTAGCTGCATTGTTCACCCCCTTTGACCACGTCTTTTGTGAAACCTCCACACCTGCATTTATTTTATTTATTTTTGTTTTCGAATGCATGTCAGTAAGCGCTACGGCCGCTTTAAGCAAATCAGAGGTGCGGTGGGAAACTCGCAACCTCTATCCGTAGGACGCGTAGGACAATGACGCTGGGACTAGAATTTGTCACGTTACTCTCGCTCTCTCACGCTGATGGAAACGCTGGGGCTGTAGTCCTAGGCCTTTGCCAAGGGACAGAGAAAGGTGGGCGACGTGGGTCCGGTTTTGGAACTGCGCTCTTCAGTGTTATGTTACTTTCGTTCGTTGCTATCGCGGCCATGGTTCTTCGTATTAAATGGCCGGAATACGCCCATGCCAATTGTTCTTTTGTAAAGGCCGTTTTATCCATCGAAGTCTCGAGAATATTTGAGCTCTGTTGCATGCGCTTCGACGAAATTTTGATCGTCGCCGACGCGGAGACTTCGGTTGAATATGCATCTATCAAGGATTATATGTTAGCGCTCTTTTATTAGTACTCTGCAAGCATGGTTTTAATACTTGTGCTCTTTCAGATAAATGTTCACGGTTTTTTGTGTTTTAATTTATCATTTTTGCTGGGCATTAAACAGTGTTAGTTTTAATTAATAATTTGTTCTTTATTTTACAGAGAAGTATGACTTGTGTAAATGTATCGTGAAGAAGCTGTATGTGGTGATAGGGTTTAACCAACTTCTGAGAGCGATACAAATCAATTATGTTTTTTCGTGCATGTATTTGATGTGTAACAATTGATATTCAACGCCCGAAACAACGTAGGCTTGCACGACGTCCATTCAATAAAAGCCGATTCCCACAATATTCCGCTAATACTACGCCGGGGCAAAACAACGGTATGTTAATACCTGCCAGATATCAAGCGGTGGTGCAAAACTGGGCATAAGGGCGATATTGAAACAAATTTTCGCCCAGTAATGGCACCACCTTGTAAAGTATCGCCACGCTCAAGGGAGCGGAACTGATGGCATCTGTCTATCGAGTTTGGAGCGCTTATTTAATTTCATTTTGTTCTGGAGCACGTAAAAGAGCATTTTTTGGCACGTCAAGGAAACTCCAAACTTCGGCAGGCCTCTAGGTTATCTTTGGCACTTTTGGCACACATTTGGCAGTCCAGAGGCTAGCCAGAGAAGAGCCAAACTTCGGCATGCCCCTAATCCCCAAAGAAGGTTTTATTTTGACAGTTATGGCCCACGTCTGGAACCTTTTTTGGCACTCCTGTTGCGGACAAGAGAAAAGTCAAACTTTGGAAATGTTCAGAATTTCAAAATTAATATTTAGATTGGCAGTTATGGCTGACCCATAGCATTTATTCTGGCATTCAGGGGCGGACCAGAGAAGAGAAATACATTGACGTGTCCGAAATCTCCAAATTAGGTTTTACTTTGACAGTTATGGTTTAAGTATCGCACTTACTTTGACTCTATGTGGTGGACAGAAAAAAATAAAGAAACATTTATATGCCCTAAAATTAACAAATTACGATCTAATTTGGCAGCTATTGAAAAGTCTGGAACTTGCTTTAACACGCCTGTGGCGAACAAAAAATAAATAAAACTTGGGTATTTTCGGGATACAAAATTACTTTTACTTTGGCAGTTATGGCACCAATAAGGCAATTACTCCTGTATTTAGTTGTGGACCTGAAAATGCCGAACATTGGCATCTCCGAAATTCCCAACTTACGATTTCTTCCGTAATTATGGGTCAAGACAGCCACTTACATTGGCAAAACTCTGGCGGACCGGAATAACTCCAAACTTTGGCATGCCCTAGCATCGTTCAAATATAACTAGGGTTAGGCAAAGCAGTTTGGCACTGATAAGCGCCATAGAGAATGCCTAAGTTGGCCCAAGTTACGCCCTATATTTACCAAACGTTCATCCAAGGGGGCATTTCTCTGGCGTGCTACCTGGGAGAAAACTAACAATTACGACAAAACATTCATATGCAAAACAATTTAAGAAACCCGTCAAATAAGCACACCTTAGAACTATCTTCACACATTATATTGCCAATGACTACCTCATATAAAACAATGCAATATATACCAAACAATAGTATTCAAATGTATTTGAAAATTATATAAAGCGTATGCTTATCCGTTATGGTGTCAATGCTATTTAAGCATAAACGCCTTTCTTTTAACTAAAAGCTGCTAACTTACACGTCAGTATAAAAATAAAAGCATATCGTAATCTTTAAACTCTCCTTAGCCGTTTAGAGTAACTTGAACTAACTTGCCGGGGCAAAATATTGATTGACATATTACGTTCCTGGGAAAATGTGACAAAAACTCCTTACTCAAACTGAGCAATAGTGTCCTTTGCCCCTAAATTACCAGCTACAGCGACACAATTTTTACAACTGTCGAAGTCAGTACATCGGTGTTGTTCTATTATAGAGTATCGAAATTATTACTATCTATAGCTCAGATAGTTTTATTATTGTATTTTCTTGCGTTGCCCACGGTCCTTTAGCTAGCGAAGGGCTGTCGTCGGACTTTACTGCTGACGCCCTTAGAGTACCGTGTGCACACCACACTACCGTGAAACCTCTATTCATAACACGAGAAAGGCCTATCACAACGCGAATAAACCGAGTGAAGTGGTATATAAAAAGTAGATAACAAGTGTTCAGCTTTGTGTGACGAAAAACAAACCATTTACCTTTCCCATTATAAGTATGAATGCGTACCAAATGAAATATATATAGAACTTGATAACCACAAATATTTCTGTTGCTGACGGTTACATGTCTTTTGATTGAGTGATTCTCAGGTATTTTGAATATATATGTAAAATATTTACTATATGAAAGTTGCGTCCTTCGGAAAAGCACTCAGCAGTGTATAAAGGGAGTTTCACGAAACTCGGACCGGATTATTCCTGTCAAAAGTACTCATCGCGCAGTAAAACAGTTGATGTCCCAAGCAGCCCGCATTTTGGCCAGGCATTGGCCAATGGCTGGCGATAGTATTTTGGACCATGGCCAAAGAATGGCCATTCATCGGTCAATGCTTGGCCGATGGCTGACGGCCAGTCGCCAGTGGCTAGTGGCCAGAGAAAGGCCTGTCATCGGCCCATGTCTGACCACTTTCTGGCCACTGGCCAAAGAACCCTTGCTAGCCATTGGCCAATGAACGGCCAACTCTGTGCTGCTTGGGGTCCTACTGGTTCCGGCCAATAGGAAAATTGGGAAAAGATTAGGTATGTGATATAAGAATATTAATTACATTTAGTAATCAACTTTATAGAAAAATAAACTTAGAGGTACTTTCAATTACGAACATGCGGGCATAAGTGAAAAATATGAAATTGACCCGCATTATACAGGTATGATCTACGCGGGGCCTTTTACGGCGCTCAGCAAAATACACTCAATTAGAACGTGTATTCAATTGGGATGGGGGAGGGGGAGCAACGCAAGGGAACGTAAGTATGAATATAATCTAGGGAAACAATAAATGTTTATGCCATGCGATACAGTCGCATCGCTGTACAGCCTTCATCGGTTTAACAAATATTATCTTAAAGCCAAAGTCGTTCTGCACAACCCGAATGACGAAGACGAGCTAGGTCAATTGGAGTGAAAGTTTGTTTTTATTTTTCAATTCAGGAAGTTATATATTACACAATGTTTGGATCACTAGTTAGTTCAAGTCACCGTAAACGGTAAGGGAAGTTAAAAAAAGAGAGAATGAAGTTGTTTTTTCTTCAATGTTGGCCTGCAATTTGTTACATTTAATGGAATGACCTGCGCTTCTGCATTAATAGCAAAAGTACAGTAGTAACTAAACATAATTTTCTTATATATTCGTGAAGTTTATTTAACAAAAAAAGTTTGATTGATTTTGCCTAATTTATACTAAGTATTTCGTTGATAAATAGTTTGTAGTTGTGTCTTTAAAACGTGTTTACCTTATTTGTTTCGTAAATAATCTTGTAAATAAATGTCTTATTTTAGTTTTAAACTTTTTCTGCATGTCGTAAGCTTTCTTGAGATTAAGAAATTATCACTACGTGCATGCTTAGGTGTGGAATTGAGTACTATGCAAAAGTACCATTCCAAAAGTTGGGCAATCTCAATGCCTCGAGCTTCGAAATTATATATCTCAGAAAGGAAATTAGCTAAGGCGTTAATATACAGTTAATATCCCAAGGAGATAGCTTTAGCATATATATATTTACATAAATATAACAAGTATAACTGGGACCACCATTGTACAATCTCACATGGAGTCAACCGTGACGAACTTTCCAGCTCAGTATCGGTGCACGGTCTTCCATTTCTTTTTACACAAATGCATAACATTTATTTTACATGGTGCGGTAATTACCGGCTAATTTTTTAGCTGGTTAGTAGAATGATTTTACGCTTAAAAGTTCGCGTAATAAATGATGTGTCAAAATTTGAAAAAAGTAAACATTTCTCACCTTCCAATAAATTGTACGAGAAGTATCAAAAGCCAGACCTAATCCCTCTACTTGGTAAGCTTTGAATTTGGTGTGCTGGGGAGAATAAAACCTGGCCCCTTGAAATTTTTCATCTGCTTGGCACAACTGTTAAAAAAGATATTAATCTTGATATAAACAAAACTTTTTAATTTTGCACATATGCATTGTGCTTATCCAGACGCTCGGAAAATACCCAGACAGCATGACACAGAAACGCCTGTCCGATGACTATTAAGCTTTTTCTTCAAGGCTTTATTTTGAGTCGAATACTTTGTTTTTTCTATAGCTTTTTATCTGCTGCACCGCATAAATATCAATTTTCTAGACTTAAGACAAAAATGCCACGTACCAAACAAAAGCCAGAAGTAAAACGTAATTCTGGCATTTTATCGGTAACTTTGGTCCAAAAAAACCCAGGTGACAGCCGACTACCAAGCAGTTAGGAAAAACTATTACACGTATTTACCAATCTATTCACCAAGACACCCAGATCAGGCCAAGCCATATTAAGCTTCGGTATACATTGGGCATTGTGGTGTTTCAAGGACGTAGGTTGCAAAATATTATGGAAGAATAACTAGCCTAATTGAGTTCTGGTGCGTTTCAGGTAACTACGTGTCGGGGTTGGGAAAATTGAGCTGCTTGGGTTTTTATTGTATGCAGAAATACATATATTAATTTTTATAATTGAGCACCTTAAACCCATTTTACCTTTCGATTACCATGAAGCGCAAGCTTCAAAGAACAAACAAAAACGTTTATCTAAACTGTTCGTGTTACACATTTTTCAGGAAGTAAGTAGGTTTGCGCTTCAGAAGGAAATGGGTGTTTTTCTTCGTAGAGAATAATTTTCAACGTCAGAAGCCAAAAAGCAATGTGTGATGAAGGAACGGGTTCGACAGCTAGTCACGCCAACTCTGTTTATACTCAGCTTACAAATACTTGTTAACATGAACCCTAAAACGAGTGTAGGATGCAGGTACGGGGTGGCAACTAGTCATACCAGCGCTGTTCATACTCAGCTAAGTTGAATTACACCAAAAAAGAACTTGCCGATAATGTGTTTTGGTTCTATCAGAAACATGTAATTAAGCTCCTCTGCAGTTGTAACTCGTCCAATTTCGAACGAGATATGAGTTGCGCACTTAGCAATAGAGCAAAATATTCATTCACAAAGAGCAAAGAGACTGACCTGTATATTCAAAAAGTGCCCCATACCCGCGCGCGGACAGTTGCTTACAGATTGTTAATCATCGCGGAATTGCGTCTTTGCAGGTTTTTTTTGTATTGCACTGAGACATGTGCGGTACTTATCTCAAGTAAAACAATTATTTTAATCTTTTACTTTTTGCGAATTTATGAAATAACTTGAATGAATATATAGGAGGTTATCACAAGAGTATGTTATTTCTCTACGAATTAATAAAATGACTTGTAATCCTTACTATTTTCTCTACCTGCCGAATGGCGCCATTGGTTCTTACAAGTTTTCTACAAGGAAATTCTAAAAATATTGAACGAGAGGAAGATCGTTTGCAAACATAATGGTTCACTAAGAACGTAAGCATTCTCTGGTTCGCTGTTTCTACTCCTAAAATGAACAGTAAAAATACCTGCCTCCAAACTGTAAAAAAAATTTGTTTGTTTGGAACTTGTTGTATTCGGAAAAGTAACAATGTTGTATTGGGAAAAGTAACATTGTTTGTTTGTATTGGGAAAAGTAACATTGACATTTGCAATTAGCGACCCATTATTTTTTTGTTTACAAGTAATAAAGGAATCTATTTGAATTATTTAGTCCAAGAGTGATCGTAATTGTAATTGATTACCTTTTAGCGTAACGTGCAAAAACACTCATTACACGAAATGGCAGATAACCACTCATGGCCTCGTAAGACCATAGCCATGCGCCACCAAACGTCTGACTGGTCGTAAGGCGTGCCAAAACGGCGGCAGAACCCGATCACATGCAGTCCGATCACCAACTCGCGTGAATGCAGAGGTCTCGGTGATCAACGGCGGCTGATCGAGTTTGGCCACCTATCTGACACGTCGTACCTACTGTTGGACGATTTGTCGCGCGCAGGTATGGTCTCACAGTGCCGCCAGTAAATATCGCATTTTCAATGTTATAAAAAAACGAAAAAAAAATAACCCGGCGGGTTCTTCAATTTGCCGTCACGGATATGCTGGAAGCAGCTGTTCAAACGTGGAATTGAAGCATTCACAAAAAGTGGTTCCAGCAGGCAATGAGGAGACTGCCACACAAAAGGTGCAAGGGCATTCGACTGCAGGGGAAGGCTGTAGAGAAGTTGGACATAAGTAAAGATATAAAAGTAGCCCGTACCGGCAAAAAAAGTCACTCAATATAGTATGCCACTCGTATTAGACGTGAGTCCGAAATAATCATTATTTTGTGCCTACAGCTTCGCTCGCGTGTGCTCTAATCGAGCGTGTTTAATATATAGAAAAAACTCAAATGCTTAACGCACTGAGGATTACAAATCTCATTACGCTGACATAGAGCGACAAAAGACCTGACTAACATCAATAATGCTGAGGCACCCACCACAGTTCCTATATTCTGCTTCTTTTTCAGCCACCAAAAGCCCACCATTACTAAAAACAAATGCATACGATCTCAGGATAGTAGTTGTCACTATGACATAACTTTATTTTCTCAAGTGTGTATTCATTTTAAATTATTGGAGTGCAAGTATAACCATCGTTCTTATTTGCTTCGTCTCGGGCAAAAGATTCCTCAGGTGCGCTGCGTTCTCTTAATAGCCATCCTTGTGAGTGGCAGTGAGTGTTTGCCGCATTCCTCCTGGCATATAATTTTTGTGCAACATCACAAAGAAGTGATCGAAAAAGAGACTGGACAAATTAAAGTAAACACACAGGAGGGTCCTGTGTTTCTATTTTTTATGTTTCAAGTATTTTCCTTATGTATTCTTAACACAAACTTTTCTGGTTGCCTGCTGGGTTTTAGGAACTCGGAGATTTGCAGAATAAAATTGCAAATATATAGTTTCTGTTAGAATAACTTACCGAATATAAATCTTTAGGAGAAGCACTCTTGCACTGCATACCGTAATGAACCGGCTCAGTTGGTTGCGCTCTCTCGTACCACCACATATGCATTGAAAACGATATCATCAATGATGACCTGTTGAACACTGTTTGGTGTTTTTCGACGTAGGCTAGAGCGTCTACCTAGAAAAAATGGAGCCGATACAGTTTTCAAAGCACGAGGACAAGAAGTCACATAATGCTTGTGGTTAAGGATACCTATGTGGCAGACTGTTGTGTTCATGTTTAACATGGTCTCTTGCATATACTTCGTTTCACATATAAAGAAACTGAAAAAAATCTGTTTGAGAGGAGCCACTTAGAGTGACTTTATTTATTCTCTAAAATTTCAAATATCAAACTATATTTCAGATTGATGCACCGAGTAACCCCAACGGCACTTTCAAAATAGCTATCACATCCCAGCTCTCCTTCGAGTTCGTCGGTAGGAGTAATTTATGAAGTATTATAGAGAGACCTTAAAATATCCACGCCTTCTGCAAGCTTTACCCGACAAGTCAAAAACTCTGCAAATCTTCCTGGGAAGCGCAATCGCGACGTATTTCAAACCTCTCTAAATGACGTCGCACCCAGCAATTGGCTTTTAAATTTTTATCTTGTTTATTCGTCCTCTTTTGTTTAATTTCATTTCATTTCATTTGTATTACCTTAAGGGCATCTTGAAGGAGGCATTACATATGGGGGTGTCATATTCTAGGCTCGAAAACAACACAACAGAACACTACAAACAAATGAAGAAAAAGTGTGAAAAAATTATTATATAAACATTCTTCGAACATTTTCAAAATTAGCTTCAAAAACATTTATGGCCACTGGTGGTTTCCAAGCTTGTGGGAAAGCTATTCCAATCCGAAATGCATAATGGAAGAGGGGAGTATTTGAATGTGTTCGTTTTTTTTTAATGGCTTTAACATTACAGTGGTGGTCGAGACGAGAGAAAATATGATGGGCCGGGGAAATAGAGGTCTGGGGATACCACGGGTTTTAGTACAATCTCTGCATGAAAGAGAGCCGGTCTATTTTTCTACGAGTGTCGAGAGTTTGTTGGGATATAGATTGCTTTAAAGAAGAGATGCTATTCCTAGTGTAGTTACGATTGATAAAACGAGTAGCACAACTTTCAACAGCTTCCAGTTGATTAATTAAATAGCTTTGATGAGGGTTCCATATCACTGATGCGTACTCCGGCTTAGTTCTGACTATTGTAATATATGCTAAACGTTTAACAAAGGAATTTGCGAGAGATAGACGCCTTCTTATAAATCCTAATGTTTAGTCAGCTTTAGAGCAAATGTAGTTGACGTGACTCTTTCATGATAAGTTTTCAGAGAGGTACACTCCTAGATATTCAAATGTGTTTACCGGCTAAATGGCGCCAGATAAAATAGAATATGAAGAACCGACTTTGTTTTGTGATCTTAAGAATGATAATATTTTAGATTTTTCCGTATATATCGTCATGAGCCATGGATGACACGAAGTTGTTAAAGCTTCTAGACCTTGTTGCAAGGTTATGCAGTCATCAATGAAAGAATTATTTCGATAAATCACAAGGTCGTCAGCATATAATCGGACGGTTGTGGATAATTAAGAAGCAATATCGTTCACATAAATTAGAAAAAATAGTAGTAGCCCTGGAACAGAACCATGAGGGACGCCAGCGATGACTTTTAGGGGAGGGTAAGTGACATTATCGACGATCACAGATTGAAAACGATGTGAGAAGAAAGCTTAAATCCAGGAGGCAATGTTTCTGTTGACGTTTATATGTATGAGTTTGGATATAAATCTGTTATGGGGACCCGGTCAAAGGCTTTTGAATTGTCTATGAAGATTGCGTCTCTTTTTTTGGAAGAATGTGGATTAGAATGTAGATTGTTGCTAAGTTCAAACAGTTGTGTAATACAATAAAGGTTTTTTATGAAAACCATGTTGGTTAGAGAAAAACAAGTTATTGCTATACAGATGAGACGTTACTTTGTTGAAGACGATATGTTTCAAAAGCTTGCATGAAACACTATTTTGTGAAAACAGCCTGTAATTATTTATATATTTTAAATAACCTGATTTGAAGATTGGGAATACGTTTGCATTTAGCCAGTCAGACGGCAGTAGAGAGACTTTAAGAGGTTGTTAAAAATTAGGAGAAAAACTCGGCGGACGTATCTTTGATCAATTTTAAGAGTCGGGAGTAAATTCCATCACTACCAGTGAAGAATTCAAACAAAGCTGATTAATGACGTTCATAATACCATCGATTGAGAGATAAACATCTTCAATAGGCTTGAGACATTCAAACATAGGTAAGCTTGGGGCTGGGACAGTTTCTTGCGTAAAATTGCCACCAAAAAGGTATTGAAGTTAGAAGTAACCACATTAGGGGATTGCAAGTCACCTTGTGAATCAGTTGTGGGGAGGTCGGCGCTCCAAGGTTTCGGATTGATAATCGACCAAAACCTCCTTGGGTTTTCAATTATTGCTTTCTTCAGATCGTCATTGAAAACTGTACGTTTTGCTATCTCGATTTTATGTTTGCACTCTTTGGAAAAAGCTTGAAAATGAAACCATATAGCATTCTCAATTCGCAACAAACTCAGTGGCGTCATCTATTGGTTGGCCCCGGCAGACGTTCGGGTCCCTTATACTTTCTTATTTTCCACTATCAATTCATTTGCCATAAGATCATATTAAGTCTGGCAGCGTTATAAGTGGTCATTTCCTAAAAAGATCGTATACATTACATTTTGCAAGACCGCAAAATCCGCTATTTACATCAAAACGGAAGTGGTTGGCGCTATTTGTACGATGGCGCCACCACGTTTCAACTCACTCGTGAAGAACAGATTGATTCGTTCGGGACAAATGACTGTGATATCCAAATTGACTTCACAAGAATACACAAAAATTCATGTTTCACTAGTTATTTTTTTATTTCAAGAAGGTATTAGTTTTTATTTAAGTTAAACACAATTGATTTTTCAATACGAAGTCGTATAGACCAACACAGGGCCCAGACGTCACCAAGCTGCGGTAGCGCTGTCGACGGCACTGCGCGTGCGAAGACGCTTTACTTCACGCGAATTCGGTTTGTGCGCACGCGCAGTTCCCACACCTAGTGAGGGCAAACGCGGGCTTGTTTGTAAACAGCGTGTCGGTCTATACTTAGGTTATGCATTCGTTTTATAAATGATTTACACCGACGACAATGATATCCATTATTTTACTCGGGGGTGTGTAGGTGTGTGCGTGTGTGTCAGCGAGGTAAGAGGGGCTTAGGAGGCGATAGACCGGGGTTCCGGTCTGCACTCGCAGATTGACCCCCACAGGCGGCACCGCCCTTGTACCGCAAATGCTGACCACTCGTCATATGACCAAACCAAATACCCGGTGATGACGTCGCGCCAGGGGAAGATGGCAGCGCCCTCGCGGCCGGTTGGTCCCACGCTGGGCCGGAGCTTGTCGGATGCTGATTTTGTTGTCGTTCGTTGTCGGCAGAGTTGATTTCACACCCCGGAAGCCGTCATATGAGGCCGAGTCAGAAAGCGACTTCAGAGTTCAGCGTGGTGTCTGACGTATTAGGTATAACGTGAACCGAAGGAGGAACGGTGTGCATTTTGCTGGTGACCGAAGAGACAATCGGCCCTACGTTGCTCGGACCTCGGGTTGATTAGGATACCGCAAAGTGGGAATTTTAAGGCGACACGTTTCTGTGCTCTCGTTGATCATCGAAATCTTCGAGGTCTGCAGTGAAGCTTGTGCAATATTTTTTGGATACACATTTTAGCGACGGAAATTGCGTGGACGTCGATGCCTTGGCGGTGTGCAATCGTGATGCCACTTCGTTCCAGGTGACACGAAGACTCACTTTGGTTGTGCGGCGCACCGGAGGAGAGCTGCCTTCAAGTTGGTAGTTCCTGTGCAGTGCTTTGGGTGATGCTGTGCTGCCAGCACCACAAATTGTTCACCGGCGTAGACGTGCGCTTTCACCGGAGCATAGGTGTTGCCGTTGGTATTGATTTTTCTTGTATTATAGTTTCGCTTTAGTTGTTAATCGTCACAACGCCTTTTTTTTTAATCTTACGTTTACGGGCGTCACACTGGAAATACTGCGGCCATCTTCGGGCTGGCCGATACGCCTCCTCTGGACGGATCTGGCCCACAGGTCGGGGTTTGGAGACCCCAGTATACCTTAGAGGATCATCCAAGTGACAGAAACCAAAATTTGGAGGCGCCCAGCCTCAGCGTTATTCGTGCGAGAAAAACAGAAATTAGAACTGCGAACATGTACTGCTGATAAACTCGGAATATAATCTCCGGCGTTGCTCTCCTGCTTCTCTCCGATTTATGATGAGAGAGTCTTGACCGAAAAAATCCGACTTGGAGTTTTGCAGTGAGTAATGGAACTGTACTTTATCATAATAAACCTGAAGCGCAGCGAATGCTGGGGGTGAACAGTTGAATCATGGAAGAGCGTTAAATCAGCGTGCTAGCTAAGACAACACAGAGAACACACCCAACGAGAAGTATAATGCACGCACAAACTCGGCGCGCGTTTTACTTTTAATTGTGGTTGTGTCTTTGTTTTTACTATTTGACTTATTCTGATCATGGACTGACTCGCCCAATTCTGCACATCTTGCTACAATTCATTTCATTTTTATTTTAGTATCAAGTTAAGCTCCGCATTGTTTTTAGCCACGAATAATGGGAACCCTTCAAAAACAATAATCTCGTCATCATTAAACAATAAAAGCCTCAAACTGGTGACATTTTTAACTTTCTTCGTATATAGATAAATGATTTGCATGAGTACCGATATTTACTCGAGTTATAACCGCACTGTTTGTGCAGAAAACCTGAGGGTCCGCTTTTCCGCGGAGCACGCGGATTGCCAATCACCGCGATCGACAGCATCATTCCAGCGGTTTACAGGACAGAGATAACGTCTTCGCGCTGAGATACCATCTGTGAAGATTGCATTTGTATGGAGAATCGTGTTCTCGATCTAGTTATTCGCTATGTTATTTATGCGCAACGCGATGATTGGCTCCATATGTGTTCTGCGGTAAAGTAGACGCAACGGCCTTGTTCATAAATAATGCGGCTATTACTCGAGTAAATACGGTATTAGGTTTCTTCAGAGGGGTCACACATAAAATAATATTTGTTGAGATTCTGATGAAAAGACCGAATCTTAGTACATTTCCGTTATTAAAAAAAAAGAAGGTACAAGTGGAAATTTTTATATGCAAGTTGGTCAGAGTGTACTCTCCACACTTAAGTGTAGAAATGACGTCTAAAAACTACCGTTCGGCCCTTTCGTTACCTCACCGATGGCGACTAACCGTTTCCTCCGATTGGTCACAGCTCTTAATTTTTTTTCTTGGAGTCTCGATGTACCTTTTTCTTTTGTGGGAACTTACAAAACAAGAAACAAAAGACGTTTACAAAACTCGGTAACGCGAAATTAGAGCGCGGCTCTTGAGGGGAGGAGGGGAGGGTACGGAGGGAGGGTATGCCCCTCCTCCTCCTCCGTACCCTCCCCTCCTCTCACAGTTTCCCCGCTAAATTTAGGGGAACGATTGATATCAGGTGACCTCAACACCGTTTCAGTGTCCCCGCGAAATATAGCGGTGAAAATTACGTCACATGACTTGGTGTCACGTCACCTACGAACAAACTGAGTTTCTCGGCTAGATTTAGCGAGAAATTTGACGTCGCGTGACCTAAACAGCAATTCAATTTCCCCCCCTAAATTTAGCGGGGAATTGAATTGCTGTTGAGGTCACGTGACGACAATTCCTCGCTAAATTTAGTGGGGAATTGAATTAGTGTTGAGGTCACGTGACGTCAATTTTGCCGCTAAATTTAGCGCGGTTACGCCGACGCTGACGGCGACGCCGCGAAACACGGAAACGGGCGCCTAAAAGCTGCGCTCTAAAACTGCTGCCAAACCACGAGAAAAACGTCGCTCTCTATGTGTCAACCAGACGGTGAGGAAATGAGGCTGAGGTTAGCGGAATTGCTCACATCCGACGTCTGGTTGGAGATTAACTTTTCTCAGTTTTTCCTCGAGTTTCCGTTGGCACGAGTAAAATAGTCCGAATACGTTCAGTGCGTTAAAAAACCTTTGGCGCGTTTTTAAATTGGGTTACTGACGGGATTACATTTAAATCGTATAACCAGACGGAGCACCTAATATAATATATAAATATATATATTGTATAAATGGCGCAGCGGTCGCGTTCAGTCGTACTTCGGTTTGGTTTTTATGTTTGTCCTCTCGATATGACGGGCTGTTCTTTTAACTCTAATGCATGCATGCCAGAAGCATGGGGAAAAAACTGTTCAAGAGCTTGACGGATCCCCTTGCTACTTTGTAGTTTCACGTGTATAAAATCATACTAAAGACAACCGCACTCAAAATCAACATATAATATAAAGCGAACTAAATAGGCTTTTGTTCATTCATTACGCAAATTTTTCAGTGGAATTCAAATGACGTTAAACCTCGCATAATAATGCAGGGTTTACGCGATATGATGGGTTGTCAATATTCCTTTTTTAAATATTCGAGAGAACGCGGAAAGAAGAAAAACCATTTGAAAGGAACGGATTTGTTTCTTGCGGCCATTGTTTAAACGAAAATGAATTTTGTGACATAGAGCATTGTTCGTTGGCACCGCTGCTTTTTCAACTGATTTTAAGCTCATTTCTCGTCCGTCCAATCCGGACCTCGTACAGTAATCACGTTTGGTTGGCAAACCACGAGCCGGCTCAATAATTTCAGAGCTACCTAAAGATGAAAAAAGAAAAAGCTTTATCCCTTTTACTATGTTGAAGAAGGAAGACCAGCGGAGCTGTACAGTGGAAAGTAATGGCCGGCCGCAAGTCGGCAAGCCAGAGTGAAGCGCTGCCGCCATCTATGAGCGACGGCGGCAACCAGATACGTTGCTTGCCGCCGTCGCTCGTAGATGGCGGTAGGTGTCCAGAGTTCGGTGTCTTCATTTCTTTGCGGGGGACACGATGCTGGGAAAACTAGCCCTAGACAGCTCCGCTGTAAAAAAGAAAAAGAAAGCCATGTAATTATGTCGACGCTGGCGCAGATATTTGCCTTCCTTGGTTTCTACTCGTACTCTTTGCACGTGTTGCGGCATTCTCGGTCGCCATATCAATCCGTCATTGCGTGACATCGTAAGTGGTGGTAAAGCCGCGGTCTCGCGGCTAATATAGCCTACAAAAGACAGTCTGCAGAAGACACTGTCTGAGGCGTGTTTATTTATTGTATAGACCAACACGGATCTCTTACGTCACGCCGGAGCGGTGGCGCTGCTGTCGGTTCTGCGCATGCCCAGAGGCTTCTCTTTACGCAAATCTGCTTTCTGCGCACGCGCAATGCCCACACCTGGCTTGGGCAAACGCCGACTTGTTCGTAAACAGCGCGTTGGTCTATAAGAGTCCCGGCGCATTGGGCATACTAAAACTGTCTGAAGGCGTGTTTGAAGCGTGCACACGTACGAAGAAAACATGCTTTCAACATGATTGTGGCGTGACCGCCGATAATTTTGTCGTCGTATCTGCAGCGAACTGCAGTCTTTTGTACCAAGTACGGACAGTGTTGATTGAGACTGAACCCGGTGAGTCGTACTCGGAGTGCAAATACCTGAACCGGCCTTAAATGGACACTGACACCCCCCAAAATTTATTTTTTATTTTTTGTCAGGCGATTTATTATGGTGTCAGAAAACTACCCAATGAATATTTTGCTGCAGCGTCCCGTATATTTTGAATAAAGTAACAAAACAAAACTGATCGAAACCGAAGCCGGAACTGGACTCGGGAGGAAGAAGAAATATGGAGGGGGAGAGAGGTGGCGGAAGTCACGTGCCCGTGATACTTTTTTTCCCGCCAAACAACGCATTTGCAGCTCTTTAGATGCCACAAAAAATGGGTATCATATTTCTTTTTTATTTCTAATGTTGGGTGCGTGCCTTCGATGACCTACGACTTTGATTAAATTTGGTGGTTGTGCCTGAACCTTAAAAAACGGCCCGTGAGCACGGAAAAGAGAGTGAGCGCGACTCATACCGGCCAGTTCTCAATCGGCGGTTTTCGGGCGGAAAGAGACCGAATTTCGAGCCGCAAATTCTGTTCTGGGTAGTTGGGCTCTCATGTGTGATGTACAAATAAAAACCTTGGTGAGCATAAATACCCTGTCAGTGTCCCTTTAAGGGAACATGTGATGGGGACTTGGGGTAGCCACTTTAGTAAAGCGTAAAGCTTAACGAGCACGTTGATGTACATCTTTCTATACTCTGGTCGGGCGCCTTGTTAGCGGAAGGACAAGAAAACGCGGGACGGTGGTCGTGGAAAAAGAAGACTGCGCGACCGTGTTGTCTCGTTCACGGTGACGACTCGCGGCTGTCAAAAACACTCGTCGGCTTGTCGGGTCCACCTGACGTTGCGGTGACCCGCGTCGTCTTCCTGCTCTGTTTTTCTTTTTTTTCTCCGAATGTTTCATCATTTTCCCGTCGTCGTCATCGTCTCGTTGTCCGAGCTTTCTTGCTTGTGTTCGGCTAGTACCTTCCGATGGTCCGTTGAGGGTAGGCTCGTGCGTCACATATATGAGCAAACGTGGCCTCAAAGCTCCACAATGTGCGATAAAGAAGAGTTTGCTTAGAATGAATATTGGAGCTCGCTCTCGGTTCAAAGAAGCACTTCGTACAATTTAGTTTTCTATGCTTTCTTTCAGCCTAGGACGGACCGCGGCGGTCGCCACGAGCAGAGAGGTCCATCCAACGCCGTGTGAGTGTCGCGGCGCTGTACTGGCTGGTTTGGCTTGTAGCGTTCACTCCGGTCCATGGTGAGGTCGGGGCGGATCATAGTTGCGAGCGTGCAAGAGCTACAGCGTGCCGGTACACTAGGTGGACCTACAGCAAAAAGGCTTGAGGTACACCTAAGCACTTCTTATGAGTTGTGAATGCGAAAGCACGCACGCCGCTCTTTGCTCCCTTCTTTAATCTGCGGCGTACAACGCGCTGACCTTCAGCGTGGAACGGTGGAGCCGCTGCCTCGCGGACACGCAGCGCCATCGGGTGAGCGATCGTTCAAACTGTCGTGTGCCTTACGGCGCGAGGAAGGGACAGCAACGTAGTTTCCAGCTGAACGAACCCCTTGGTTTATTCCATGCTCCGTTTATATTGCCACGCGCCGTACAACCGACAAGAGGCGAGCGAACGCGGTGATCACTGATAACGCAACAGTGTGATAACACAGTCAGGATGACACCACACAAACTGACGCGCAGCGGCCAATGGGAGCCTCGTCGACGCGCGCCAGCCAATGAGACCGAAGTGTAAAAGGTGCCGTTGGCTAGCTTTGCGCGTGGTTTCATTAAGGTGCCGTTTTGCATGGTTTCAAAGCTGATGACGTCGGCTCGCTTCATGAGACAGTTGATGCTTTCGCATTAAAACACTCTTCGGAGACATATCAAATAGATCTTGTTACACGCCGGGTGAAACACCTTACGTCCAGGCGCAGCAGACGCGACAAGCTGATCGGACCAATCAAACACTTCCAAAGCGCCAGTCACTGGGCCTTCCCTGTACACTATTGATTCAGCGATGATGCAACACGTACAGAAAAATGACGAAATTTAGTTTGTGCGCGTTTGACACGCCGTGTGACTGGTCCCGTCAGCTCTTAGCATCGACTGCGTACGGACTCAAGGTGAAGCGACGTATTGCGACGTTTTTGTCGGCGGACAAAGCAGTGTTTGTGGTGTTAGTTGGACTGGCCCTCGTCATACTCCGTTTCACTTCAAGTTAAACCGCAGCCGATGCTGCAAATAGATTAGGTCAATTGAGCAGCACTAAAAGTGCATCATCACGGCACTTTTGTTGTGGCTTTACTTTCACCGATTAACTCAATCACGCGTAAAAAAAGTACAGAAAAAAAAGCGTGATTTTAGTCGGTGACAAGTCAAGAATGATGTGCAAGCTCCTCCCACCTCTTTCCACTTTAGCGAAGCGAACGCGGGAGAGGAAGCAACCTCCTTTCCACCGTTCGCTCCGCTGAAGTGGAAAGGAGTGGGAGGAGCTTCCACTTCGTTCTTGACCTGTCACAGACTATAGTTTAGTCGGCCATAGAAAATGCAGGAAGGCGATGACCGCCGTAATAATACACTTATGGGTGTGTTTGATTGGCCTGTATCGGATAGTAAAGTCGTCTACGATGGCGTCTAAGAATAGAAATCGTCGTCTATCTGAGCTAAAATACTGAGAGGGCCAGGGAGCAAGCACGAGAAATAAGACAGACAGCTAGTGCGCCACTCACAACCGAACCTTAATGTAAAAAAAAAAGCTGAAGTACATATGTTTTCTATTGGCGACGTGCGTGATCAAAAGCGTCGCTGTGGTCGGCCTGCCACGATTGGCCGAATGCTGACTGTGACGTCAGCGAAGCATGTTCCCATCGACGGAAATAAGAGGAATCTAAGAACTTGGAGTTTGGCCGTGTTAGCAGTGTCACTTTGAGAGCGCAATAATTTCAAGCTTCCACTGTGCCATTTACAAACGCCATCGAACTTGTTGTTCACGAGGTGGTGACGTCACGCGGGAGAACCATAGGAGGGCGCCACCAAAACATGTCGCCGGAACGGCAAGGAGGTCTCCCGATTGGCCCCGCCTCCAGCGTGAGCTTTGGATGCTTTCGATAGCGCTCCGGCGTCTCAGTGAGCTCCCAGCGTGCACGCGCAGCCCAAGCACGGCGGAAGGCAACAAGCGCGAGCTGGAGGCTACTTGGACATACAGAAAAAGACGCCCTTTCATTCTTATCCTCTCAGTGGCTAGGAAAGAATAACTCTTTTTTTTAATTCAAATTCTTTTTTTAATACCGCACTGCCTGTCTCCCGTCCAGACCTTGTTTCATGAGGTTTTCGGTATTTTTTTGTTTTTCTTTAATTTCAGTTAGTTTAGAGAGTATATATTCATGCGCATCAAGCAAAAGACCAGGGCCTCAAGGCTAAACGCGGCAAATTAGCCGCAGTACCTAGGAGAGGGATTTTAAATCACGTGACTGGCTCGGTAGGGATGCGGGGAAACATGGCGGTGCCCCGGTGAGTGAGCGCCGCTCGCTTTGGAACTAATATGTCGTTGTAGCTGCAATATCGAGCGCGTTAGTCAGCAACGAATGGTGCAGGAGGCTTTCGCTTTGCATTTCCTCACTTAAATCTCAAAGCATGGGCAATGACCTCGCCGCATTTTTTAGATAGTCTTTCGATTCTGGCCAATCCTAAGCCTAAATGAACGCGATAATTGTCGGCATGGCAACGTCTTTGGAAAGTGGATTGCCTTGACTCAATCGGCCGGGTATTGATAGCACACAAAAGCAGACAGCGTCCCACTAGACCTTTTTCTAAGTTTCCCAAGCGCCGAGGTGCATGCTGCGAGTGTAGTTACACGCGCTGCACGTGCTGGCGTCTGCAGTAGTAATTGTTCTAAAGCAAAAAGTCTAAAACAAATTTTGCCTTGCACGCGCGTTCGTCAAAGCCTTATTATGATTATTTACTTCGAATCTTTTATAAGAGGAAGGCCAGCGCGCGTGGACCGTAGAATTACACTTCTAGCGTTCTCCTCGATGCTTGGGTAATTCAGAAAAAGGTCTAGTGGGACGCTGTCTGCTTTTGTGTGCTATCAATACCCGGCCGATTGAGTCAAGGCAATCCACTTTCCAAAGACGTTGCCATGCCGACAATTATCGCGTTCATTTAGGCTTAGGAATGGCCAGAATCGAAAGACTATCTAAAAATGCGGCGAGGTCATTGCCCATGCTTTGAGATTTAAGTGAGGAAATGCAAAGCGAAAGCCTCCTGCACCATTCGTTGCTGACTAACGCGCTCGATATTGCAGCTACAACGACATATTAGTTCCAAAGCGAGCGGCGCTCACTCACCGGGGCACCGCCATGTTTCCCCGCATCCCTACCGAGCCAGTCACGTGATTTAAAATCCCTCTCCTAGGTACTGCAGCTAACTTTAGCCGCGGTTAGCGCTTCGAGCAAACGGGCCCAGATGGTCTGACGAGGTCTCGATGCCGCTTTAGAACTGGGATAAAACAATTGATCACCGTCGGTACCCATTCAAAAGTATTTTTTTTAAAGAATGCTACAATTAAGTACAGTGTGCATGTTGAGAAAACAAAGTTAAAAACAAAACAAAAACACCAACATTTCAATAGCATAACAATAGTGTAAAAGATAAGTTCACTCTTTATCTATTTTTCTGCTGATCTTGCCCGTGTCTTCATCTTACTGCCTGAGGTCTTTCTAATACGAACATTCGCGCAAGCATCGCAAGCAGCACCAAAAAGTGGCCTTCGATCGGCCGTCGGTCGGCAAGTATCTGGACAGCTTGGCCACTGGCAAGTTAAAAAATTGGCTTGCTCTGTATGTTTATAGAGCCTTGATGGAGATACGCCTCAATGGGTAATCGGTCTCTTAGCTGTAGATGAGAAATTTAGCCAGTGCAGTACAACTGTTAACCTGGGGTTTTTAACGTGCATCACGCAGTAGTGATAACACGAACGCGTGTCGGTACGAAACTCATCCAGATCGAAACGGGCGGGGGTGGCGGGGATCAAAGTCAGGAGGTTCCCAGCGCAAGCTTTCGCTCCACACTCCGAGCTGAGACGCGTTAGCCCACTCGGCCACTTCCTCCACTATCTGGCAAGTTCTTGGCCACCGGAGACATAAGCCAGGCCGGCAAGAGTCTGGCCACAAATTAGCTGTTTTCAGCTTGCCCGCCGGAGACATAAACACTGCGGGCAAGTGTCGGACCAGCAGTGTTGATTTTCAGCTTGGCCGCCGGGAACATAAACATGGCCGGCAAGTTTTTGACCAAAAGTGCTGATTTTCAGCTTGGCTGCCGGAGACATGGACACGGCCGGCAAGTGTCTGGCTAGAAGTGTTGATTTTCAGTTTGGCCGCAGGGACACCCAAAATCTAAACTTTTATCGCGGTGACGAAACTTTGGCATAACGACGGGCAGCGAGAGAAGCATTATGCGTAAGTGGTTGGCATCGCTGCAGGACGTGCATCGCGCGAACACTGTTAGCGGAAGGTAGCGATCACCGTTTTATTCTATTTTTTTCTTTAGATATGAAAGGTTATTGTCTTAACTACCACTGTCGTGCGATGTTTTTATTTGGAACATCACCAGAAGTGGGAAAATATGGTGCTTGTCGTGGTTCTTTGAAAATAAAATACGAAAATAGCGCCGATGTCATCTTCTTGCTAACATTATCGCTCAGTCGCTGTGGGGCACCCTTAGAGCAAATACGACATCACCGATGTTTTCGTTAGTGTTCCACGTATTCATTTCCTTTCATTCGAAAGGAAAAAGAGCACTTAAGTCACTGACAGAGTGACAACGACAGGGCGTGTCTTTCGAACGCCCTGCTTCCTGCACACGCTCCGTATCTTCCGCCGAGCTTTGGCTGCGTGCGCGCGTTTGAGGTGCACAAGACGAAATAGTATTGTCGAAGGTGGTAAGACGCTCGCGCTGGGTACGGAGCAACTGAAACTCCTCCCTGCCATTCTCACATAATCAGTGACCTTAACTTTTCGCCATTACCATCAGTTTACAATCAACGACATTCGCGCTCCGCTAATTACCTACGGCATGATGAGGCCGGCGTGGCAATTACACGGATCAATTCAATCCACACTACAACGCACCAAAGTAGCGAGTGCGCAAAGAATGGTGCCTCCTAGGCCGCATCACTTTGACAGGTGTTGTCAGGAAGCTCTTTAGAAAAAAACGCAAGTCTCGAAAATCAAAAGATACGGAGAGAGTTCACTAGTGTAGAGAGGAAGCGGAATGAACGCAATAATAATGACCACAAATTGATCACTCCATGACACTTACAGCATTCATATGTCTCAAATCGCCACATCTGAAACTGACAAAACCTGCGAGATATTTTTTTGTTTGTATTTCAACAACACGACTTGTCGCACCGTGTTACCTACTTCGCAGCTACTTTGTTTGAATTTAGAATGAACCGCAGCACATGCTATGGGCTTTCTTGGCCTATCAAGCGCCAGAAAGGTTGCGATGCTGCGCGAGAGATGCTCCGAGCACTAGAACGGCTACGCTGGCGTCTGCAAGGCAAAGTTTTTTCAACGACAAAGCAGCCTCTTGCAACATCAGCAAGCAAACGGCGCTCGAAATTCCCACGCTGACATTTCAGCAAAGCGAGTGCGATCGGCCAGATCGAGGCGCAGTCGGCTCTCGTGTCGCGATTGCAACGTCGTTGCTCTGTCGAGCACCGACATTTGAAACGGCTCTCTCGAGACTGCATGCGGGTCAAATAGACGAGTCTATAGCGCTATAGAGTGTCGTTGCAACCTGTCAACAGTAGGACTCACCTCGACAGGGGCGTCAGAAGCGGCGTTATGTCCGCCGTTGACGCCTGCGTTGAAAACGACAAAATATACATTAAAAACTCTTTTTAACACCTGAAGCAAATGTCTAATTACATATTCGTGAGTTGCGCGCCACTTTAGGGACGTCCTATTACCTCACTATTTTGCGAATTCCTCAAACGCTGTTGCTGATATTTCTCTTTTGTTTTTAATCTAAGATATTAAAGTCGTTAGCTCCTTCGAGCTCAGAACCCCTCCATCTGTTGTGATCGTAATGTTCGAGTCGCGTTCCTTAACTTCAGTTATAGGCATCTTTGCATCCTTGTGGCATTTATTATTATATGGTTTAAGAAATAGTACAGTTTTAAAAAATGTGTTATTACCGTGCCGCGAAATCTACGGCACAGCTGACGTAGATTTCGCAGCACGCCAAGCCTAGATCGAACGATCTACGTTTGGCGTTTCGGTTGCGCTAACCTGAGCTGCGATTACGTATCACGCGTTCTCATATTTGTTTTCCAGGACTGTACTACCGGAATATCCATAGAGATACCCCACTCCCGGAGGATAACCCTCCCATAGTTTTTGGCACGATTTTTTTTTTTCAGAAACACCGCAGTATAGCTTTTTTGGCCCCAGCCAATGGTGACCTCGGCGGAAATGGTGTTACATAGCCGAGAGGGGAGATAGGCGAAAACATTGCTGACGGGAAAGGACAGTCGTCTTTGGTTGCAACCAAAAGTTTCGCAGTTCACAAAATCTAAAACTAACATTTTGTTCTTAATTTTTTTAATCGCACACCAAAAGTTAGCGAACCCCATATTTGCACCCGATTTCATTTCGCTTTTAGCTGGGCTATCTCTCGGGATATTACGGTACTACTACCTGCTTCTACTTTCACGATATTAATCACGAGACAAGCGAAAACTTATCCTAGTCAGACTTTCGGGGCACGGTAGTGTGAGTCACGCACAAACGCCCACAGACTAAACTAACGATCGTGCTCACTGCTTCGCTCGCAGCTCTATTCAACTTTTTTTTTCTTTATTTTTCTTTGCCTGGTCAGAGTTTGTTTACGTCCTGACCGAAAACACGTCGGTTACGTACGTTATACTCCGTTTCACATGGCGATGGACTCCAGTGGACATTTTGAACCATTCTAGCCAATCCAACGCTGTGAATATATGACGTCACTACGCGCCCGCGCGTCGCTGCCCCTCCTCTTGAAGCTCACGTGACACTGTCACGGCGTCGGATTGGTTCCGATGGCTCTTAGCGTCCTCAGAAGTCCATCGTGGGGGGAAACGAAGTATAATAGTGGAGTGCTCGGAGTGCAGCGGGTGTTCCCTCGGGACTTCGCTGAACACGGTGTTGCAGGAGTGCGAGTGGCGACTCGAGTCGAGCGGAGGCGAAGCGGAACGAATGGTTGTTTAAATGTTTCATGAACACCGAGTAAGTTGGCTGATGAGTTTTCTTGAGAAGGTAAACGCTGCTTCGTCATTAAAGACACTAAAAGTGGAAATACACAGGAAAACTAAGGAGAAGTTAACCAACCGTCTAGCTCGCGATTACCCACGCTGTGGAAAGTGGAATTCGGGGGATTTACGTGCCAGACTAACAAACGGCATCTGGTAGACTCCAGCGGCGGACCGAGGATTAATTTATCCCAGCTGGAGATCTTTCGATGTGCGACCTACATCTCAGTTGCACAGCGCAAGGTTCTCCGCAATAAACCTCCGTCAGATTGCGGGCACCTCGGCCGGGATCCGAACCCGCCACCTGGCGATCCGTAGGCCGGCGTTTGCCTCGAAGGCACTGAATAGATCTTTTATTTATTGCAGGAACCACAAAATACCTAGGCTTTCGAAGACCGGGTATACAAAAAATGAAAGACGTTTACAACATCCTGTAACACCGAATTAGAGCGCAGCTCTTGAGGAGGAGGAGGGAAGGGTACTAAGGGGATTGTATACCCCTTCTCGCTCCTCCTCACCTTCTCATCCTCCCTGATGCTCCTCCTCCCCTCCTCCCGGCTTTCCTCCTCGTCATCCTTCTCCTCCCCTCCTCCTCCCCTCCTCCTTCACTTCCTCCTCCCCTTTTCCCTCAAGCTGCTCCCCTCCTCTCCTCTTCCTCCCTTTTCCCCTTCTTCCTCTCCTCCATCCTCCTCCCCTTCTTCCCTCTCCTCCCCCCTACCTCCTCCTCCCTCCCCTTCCCCTCGTCCTCCACTTCCTTCCTCTCCTCCTCCTTCTCCTCCTCCTCCCCTCTCCCTCGTCCTCCTCCTCTTCCTCCTCCCCGTGCGTTGCATCTTGCTAACCTTAATGTCTGTAGCCTACTGGATGGAATCCTTACAAACGGATTACAAGAAAAAAATAACTGCATTATACTCTCTTGAGTTTTCAAAGTGACCATCTGAAATCGTAAAGAAGCTGCTGTCAAATTCAACGAGAGTTTCATCCGATTTATTTTTAGAGCGCAACTCTTAGGCGCCCGTTTCCGGCTTGAGCGGCGTCGCCGTCACTGTCGGCGTAGCCGCGCGGGACCCCTCCTCCTCCTCGTCTTCTCCCTCCTCCTCCCCTCCCCCTCGTCCTCCACCTCCTTCCTCTCCTCCTCCTCCTCCCCTCCCCCTCCTTTCCCCGCGCGTTGCATCATGGCAAATGTCCCATAATGCACCGCGCGGAACCCCTCGTGACGTCACTCGTGACATCACGTGTGACGTCACGAGGGTCTCGCGCGGTGCATTATGGGACATTTGCCATGATGCAACGCGCGGGGAGGAGGAGGAGGGAGGAGAGAGGGGATGAAGAGAAAGGAAGGAGGTGGAGGGGAGAGGAGGAGGAGGGTCCCGCGTGTTGCATTATGGGACATTTCCCATAATGCACTGAGCGGTTACGCCGACGGCGACGGCGACGCCAGTGGCGACAGCGACGCCGCTTAAGCCGGAAACGGGCGCCTAAGAGCTGCGCTCTAAAATAAATCAGATGAAACCCTCGTTGAACTTTGACAGCAACTTTACCATTTAAGATGGTCACTTTGAAAACTCAGCAGTTATTTTTTTCCTGTAATCCGTTTGTAAGGATTCCATCCAGTAGGCTACAGACAAGGTTAGCTCTTGTAGACCCTAACCAAGAAGCAACTTTAAGGTTCATCAAAAAAAAGAAAGAAAATACTTATGTGTTTTCTTCTTAAATGTTTCTTTTTGCATCGCACAGCAAAGCATCGGAAGCAAATCGAAAATTGTAATATATGCGAAAGAACGCGGGACATTTTGACGAGGGTCGGCTAGCGCTTGTTTGTAGACGTGTACTAATAAGTAGAAAATTATGGGAAAAATTGAGCAGTCTTGTGTTAATCCACAGTACTGTCACAGCGATAGTTGCGACATGTCACGGCGAAGTCGTCGGGCATCGGCGTCGCGTCCACGCACAGTGGGACGCGTGAACCAAAGCGCTCGGAACAAAAGAGACATACAACCATTTTGTTCCGAATGATTTTTTTGTTCCGGAGCGTGCGAATGCGTGTCTCCCGGCACGAGTTCTTCGCATTTTCGGTGCTAAGACGGCATTTTGTTATCGGCTATTTCGTTGTATTTTTCCAGGGAACACGTAACAGTAAAAATCAAATATTAAAAAAAAGACATAAGAAAAAAATTTAAGGAAAAAAAAACCGGGTTGGTAACGTTGTTGCGTAGCTTTGTCGCAACGCTTCACATGCAGAGGTCCCATGTTCGATTCCCGTGGGTGAAGGGTGCTCTTTTTTAACGATTTGGCAACATCGGCGACGGACGCCCTAACACGCCAACTACTACATCAACAACGACAACAACTACAGCATCGACAACTACAGCAACAACAACAACTACAATATCAACAAAGGCCATCATTTCCAGTGGAGGGAAGAGCCCATAAACAGCTATCTCTATAAAATGAGATGTATATGTACTAAAAGTGCGACCTACAACGGCGCTGTCCAAGGAGTGTTGGTAACTCGTGTCACCTTTGCACATATTTTCAGCAGCCAATTTATTCTTTACTTTGTGTCAAGATACCCACCTGTTACCGTCGTCCTTTTCCAGTGTAAACGTCACATGACTAAGCTTGTTTCACAATGCGAAGAGCAAATTGCACTTGCGACACTCCGACAAGGTTTGTAATTCCCATGGCACGCCGTGCAATCCTTCCAACGTATCTTTTTTTTTTTTTTTTGCGCGTGAGATGTAATTTAGGAGGTTTCAAGTAACATAAGCGGGATTGCGAGCAAGCCTTCTTGTGGGAATGTGAACTTCTCTGTACATATATATCTAGTTACAAATTTGGCCGCTGAAAGGTTATTCGTTTGACACGCTGGAACTCAACTCTTGACCGTGAAATCAGCAGAATGGGGTCCAAGATTTGTAGGGGCATGGCCCCTCAGCGACTACGTGAATCTTCAAGGATTTTATAGCGCACTGAAGGGCTGGTAAGTGTGACGTATTTACGATACGAAACAAAATAAATATCTAGTTTTTTTCCTGGTTACGCGCAACGAGGGAGCAATACTCGGTCGCTCACGGCAGTTTAACGCGCGGTTCGGTGGAAACGTTTCTGTTTGCGCTCACTTTTTTATATGTACTATATATAAAGGTGTTTGAATTATTGTGAGAATCGGGAGAGTTTGTTATTTGACAGTTCTGGAAAGAAACTTGTTTAAATGCTACATGAGGCATTGGATGTGACGCTAAATTAAGGTCGGCTTTAGTAATCGGTTTTTTCTTTTTATTCTGGCGGCTGGCGAACGGTGCGTCTATTTTGTGGCAAACATGGTAGGTTTATTTTGAGTTTTATTTGTTTCGCGAGCCTCTATTCTTGCCACATTTACGCATTGCAACATCATCTGTCGATATTGTCGCGTGGGGCCACGAATATTTGTCAACTGGACCCGTCTTGCTGAAGCGCAGCCGCAAATACGGTTTTGACGGAGAAGAATGTTATTAAAAATGTATAGAATCATCGAAGCAGAGCGATACGGAATAAAACGTGGTGATCCCTTGGGCTCGGCAAATGTAACAGATTCGCAAAAGAGTGCAGCATTCTATCTCGGACGAAGATAAAATTGGAGAAATACAGGCCGTCTGGGATGGCAACCTATATAAGTCTATATCTCCTTCGCTTCAGCTTTTCAATCCCGACTGAATGGACCTCTCGCATGAAATTTCGGAATGCATTGTCATCCATGCGTTCCAAAATTTCTTCTTCCTTTTTTTTTTTTTCCTCATACAGAATGGTGAGGGCCCGCGTACATATATATGTATACTTTGATGCCAATACCTAAACTCAGCGCGAAAACTTGACACTGTATTCTGTACAAGCTGGCGGTTTTGAAAACCGAGCATAGCTTTTGACAAACGTTCGAATGCTACAGACTACTTCGGGCAGATGCCCTTTATTGGAAGAACGCGCCTCCCACACTGACAGTGATCCACATGACAGTGATGCCGAACGTACAATGTGTTAGGGTGGTAGCGTAATGCGCGAGCGTTCAGGTGGCTACGATAGCTTTTGAAGTCTAGCGTCCACGTGCCTCTTGTAAGGTTTACTGAGACAAGAACGTGTTTTTATAATGGCAAAGCTTCAGATATGCGATAGAGATGGGTTCAATGAAGTATCGTACATAAAATTGAAATATAATAGATGTAAAACGAATAGAAAATTGAAATATAATAGTTGTAAAACGAATAGCGCGCTTGATTCAAATAGACCGGATGTCCCAATTTAAATGATTTCTTACTTCAAGAAATGCATTTAAGTTTTACTCGAATACCTAATAAAGGGGTACGGAAACAAAATGTTCGCCCTCATTTTTTTGTTTAGTCAAAAACTACGCTGTGTCAGCACCTTGGGGAAACTAGTATTCCGCTCGTAAACGCAGCGAAAACAAACTTTAAAAACGAATAAACCGATTTTTCAATACCACCTGGTAGCTGGTAGGCCGATGTAGTTATGACGTTGAATGCCCCTGCTCAACGCCACCCACGGAACTACAGCGTAAATGTATAGACAACTCGGGCTTGAACGGAAGCTTCCACAGTGCTTCCGCAACGTGCATTCCGCACCATCAAGATTGCCGTTCTTAGCATACGAATATTGGAGTGTGTGTATGTTTATACAGCCTAGAACTTAGTCTGCCTCGACGGGCAACTTGTTTTTAGCTGTAGATGAGCAATTTAGCGAGTGCAGTACAACCGATAGCCTGGGGTCTTTAACGTTCATCACGCAGTAGTAATCCACGACCGCACGCCGGTACTATGCTCATCCAGATCGAAACGGACAGGGGTGGGGATTGAACCCAGGATCCCTGGGTTCTGCAGCGCGAGTATTCGCTTCACGTGCTCCGAGTTGTCACCTGGCCATGACCGCGAATTCAAATATTCGTTGATGGATTGATTCTTGACGAGCGCATATACGCCGAGTTAACGCAGTGTTCGAGTCCCATGCGTGAGCTTGGTTCGGCTGGCGTGCTTGGACACCGCGGATGCATCGCAGTGAAAAGGCAGAGGACATTCGAAGGGAAGGGGGTACAAAATAGTCCCCTATATTTTCAAAATTCTCTACCGAAAAGCAGGCTTTAGGTGTTCTACGCTCGTGTACCAGTTTTATTTTGGTGCACTAAACGATATGTGATTAGAAACATTCCATTTTATCTCAGCCAAAAATTCATTTCATGGTTTCTTTAACGCTCCGCGATAGAGCAGAGTGGTATAGTCTTAGCCTCCTGACTCCGTGTCTAAGGCTTAGGAAGGCGCATTTCCTGAATCGTAACTATCGCCACCTGCACCCGCTCTGCTCTAGGCAACAAAATGGCGGCGTCCACATGGCAGTCGGGGAACGTGAGTGCCCGATACTCTAAGCGCAGCACTGCTTAGTGGTTGTCAAGGAACCAGCATGGTGTGTGGTACTGACATGTCTTCAGTAAGATCGCCACTGCTTCCTCTCCGTTGAAAGATCCCTGGTTAACGAGGACTGGCCACAATTGAGTCTTGCCAGTGAATACATCGACGGCAAAAGTTAAGTTTTTGGTTAAAATTTGGCGACCTGTGCTTTTTTGAACGTGCATCACGCAGTAGTGATTGCACGAGTGTACGCCGGAACAAAATCCGTTTATATAAGACAGACCGGGAAACAAATTCATGATGTATGGGACTGCACTACGAGCTTGCGCTTTACCCTTTTACTGTTTACAAGCATGAAGGGCTTGTTTGCGTCCTCAAGAGATTTCCGGTTGGTCCGTTTTTGCAAGCCGATGTCGAGCTTGCTCATTTCATTAGTGCTAGAAAGCATCAATGCTACGCGCTTATTAAGGTTGGCGATTTACCGAAAGTCTTCGGATGGACAATTTAATGTCTTGGAGTAGACAAGTTGGTTTATAAGAGCTAGTAGTCGAAAACTTCGAACGCATTTCGTGCTTCTTGGTTCTTTACGCGTTCGCCTGGAGAATCGCTGGTTAAACGTTTCATTGACGTTTCAAGCAACGGTGTGAGGGTGGGCTTTGTTTTTCGTTTTTATGAACCTGAAGTTCGCTGGGACGTCGCCGATTTTAGCACCACATTGTGGTGTTGGCGAAGAAAGTCTTGCCGAGGAGTTCGGCAGTTTCGAAATGGCGAGGTTGAAAACTTGGGCACCTTATGTTTACTGCTGTAAAAGCGGAATTTTGTTGTAGTATTAGATTTCTACGATGTGTGGTTAGCTTGTGCTACGCAAAAAGAAAGGAAGAAAAAAACGCGTTTGCATTTTTATTTGAGAGCGCTTAACTAGTTTTAAACCGGTCGGTTGCATAGGAATACGACGAAACTGTCACGCACTGGCAAGCGTGTCGGTTTACGTAACAGCACTTGGAGCAGGAGCACCTCGGTCGATTCTGCGGCAGTCCACGCCAGGTTTAATCTTTCTTATTTCCTAAATATATTTACATCAGAACTGCTATCGCGCTTGAGGAAAGTCTGAACACCCCAAAAGCAAACTTATTTATTTATACTCCTTAATTAGTCCACAAAACAAAACAAAAACAAAACGAAAGGGCAATAACACGTTTCCGTTAGAGCTAGCTTCGAGTGTTAAATTATCGATTCTTCGCGGCAGGGGACGCCGGCTAGCGCCTGTTTATGCTAGAGAGCCCAGATTTTAGAGACGGAGTAACTCGAACCATGGAGAGTGTTTACATATTAAACGCCTTAGTGACGGACGGCCTCTGCCGACGTTACTAGATTAGCTCCGTTGTAGAACTGCCGCGGAGGGGGATAACCCTCCTCAACCGCTTCAGATCGCCTCACGTCGTTCGAAGCGTCATCTAGGTTTTCGTTTCAAAACTGTGTTTCATTGAGTACGGTGAAACGACATCCAGAATATGTGCTTCCAAACGAATGCGGTCCGTGGAATACACTGCACTTACCATGGCGGCCTTGCTTAATACGGTGGCGCGTCGAGCGATGAAAGGCGGGCCGTAGGGGAGAAGGGTACTGCTCGTGGAAGCAGCGTCTATGGGCAGTTCCGTAAAGCCGGGGTCACACTGCTCATACGTCATACAAAAGACAGTTTGCAAACATGAGTCACCGCAATATTCGTGGTTCGAATGCCGCATCCCAAGTTTTTTCTTGGACTCATTGCCATGTGGCATTCGAAACACGTATATCGCGGTGAGTCGCGTTCGAATTTCTATGCAGACTGTCCTTTGTATGATGAATAAGCAGTGTGACCCCGGCTTAACTGACCAAATCTAGTAGCAAGACGTGGTGTGGCGCTAGATTGTATTATTGTAGTGGAAAAAAAAACAGCTCAAAAAGACGGAAGACAAGTTGAAGTACACACAGAGCGCTGTGCAGACAGACAGCACTGCGTGTGGTACTTCAACTTGTCTTCCGTCTTTTTACGCTGGTTATTTCTTAACTTCTCTAATTTAGTAACGTTGCCTTCTATGCATATTCGCGACTCAGCAAAACGGACGGCACCTAGCGGAAAAAACGTTGAACTGGCCGGAACAGGTCCTTTCGCCGATGTCTGCTCGTCTCTTGTGGCTTCCAGTGATCACATGTTGTCGGTGGTTTGCGCGATCAGAACAGCTGTCCCGGTGGCTCTCTCGTGACTCAGCTTGTTCCCAGGTTGCTCTCCACGCAGCTATACACAACCGCGTGGACCAAACATTCCGCGTTTATCAACGTTCGTCAGCGCCGTGGAGAGGACAGTAGGTCAGTCTTTTCACCGCTTCCTCAAAGTCACGCCTCCGGAAGCTCGCTTACCCCAAACACATCGCCGCAGGTTCAAAACGTGGAGGATAGAAAGCGGGGCAAACCATTTTGAGTCCAATGTTTGCTCGCTGATGCCCCAGCGTTGTACGTTGAGCTGGCACATGGCACTGGCACGACCTGTATTATACCGCCATATTTGCCCGATAGTGGCGCCCCAATAGGTCGCTGGAGTCGCGAATCAGGGGGCGCGCATGTCCGCATGCGTGCTTTGACAAGTGGCGAGAGTCTGCCTCTCCTTCGGAGGAAAGACTCGAAGGAGAGACAGAACAAAGCTTGGACACCTTTGCTGACGATCGACTCTTTCGCATTTTCCCCAAAATTTCAGTGGCAAACGCTGCCCACAAACCACGTGACCGTGATCGGGTAGTTGACGACACTCTCGAACGTAGGCACACTATAGTTTATCCTCGCGAAGGTGGCGGCAGTGCTCCAAAAACGGAGGTGCTTCCGAAAACAGCGTGTTAGCTATCGCCTCTCCCAAATCCTCCTCTTTGCCCTTCTCGTACCTTTCGGGTTTTGTTTGTTTGTTTGTTTGTGTGTTTGTTTGTGTGCATGTGTGTGTTTGTGTGTCCGTGTGTGGTGTGTGTAGCATAAACGACTCCTGTTTTTAATTGCCCATGTTTACGCAACTCTAAAAATAGTGCGCAAGATTGGACGTGGCACAGAGTCCTGGTAACGTGTGAGGACGTTATGTTATAGCGTACACTTTATTTTTTCTTTGCATGTTATGAATGCAGTTTTCTAAACTTGTGCGTAGATCCACGAAACTCGTGCTGATCTTTAGATGCGTTGCATTTTTGTTTTGTTTGTTTGTTCGCGTACTGTGGATGGTTTTTGCTTTAGTTCTGGCTGCTGGCGCTGCCGTCCCCGGAGTGGTACGAAAAGTTTCTGCTGTTCTGCGCGAATGTTTTTTTTTTGTTTTTTTTACATTTTCGGTATAGACCGTACGTGCTTCATTATGCATGCAGCCTACCTGTCCGTGGTGAAGGTTTTTGATTGAAGGGGTCTATTCCGTGTCAAAAGTAGAATCCACAATGTTTTCATTTTGCTTGCGTGCGTGATAGTTTTTATGGCATGGTTGGTGGGTTGGTGATATATTTTTATTGCTTGATCGCTTTAAAATTCACCGTTCATTTACATATGCTTATTTCTTCGGAATTTATGTGTTGTTTTCAACCTGCAAAGCTCTGATGCAAAACAAAGTCAAAACCGCACATTAAAATTGTGTCGCAAAAAAAAATTTTTAGACATAAGGTATGTTGATAATATGTTTGTCTTGTTTTTTTCTTGTAATATGATGCAGAAATAGGAGTCCAATATAAAATCTTCGAAAGCATGCTTAAGGCACCACTAGACTTCTGGTGAATGGTCTATGCCAACGTTTTTACATGGCATCGGATATTTATTTGGTGCATTCCTCCCAGACAAAGGCCTAATCAAATGCTTGGGCTTGTCGTGCTTTCCAATCGGCGGAGCGTGAACAGAAATAGCTTGATATCAAGACTCTTTTCTCCAGTGTTGTATATTGCGCATCAAACTGCCTCTTTTCTTCAGCGCCTAATATTGTGGCGAGTCTTACGCGAAAAACCGGATTTTCTTTTGGCTGTCCGGTGGCCGGTTTGATTGCGTTTTATTTTTATTCTTCTAAATCATGGGTCTTCAGTATCGAACAACCTGCCGGGATTTACCACACTTACATTGTTGACTATTTCGCAAGACAATTGACCCCACAAGTGGTGATGTCACAACATGGCGCTGTGCCTTGCTACGGCCGTTGTTATGGACAAATCCATGGATGCTCCACGTGCGGTTACATTGTTCCAATAAACTAAAGTGTGTAACGTCTTTTTTCATGCATTGCGTCTTCTCAATGTTTAATTATGAAGACTTCTTCTATTATCTCTGTGTCATAAACCGATGATAAAGGCTCGTAATAAATTTTTACAACCGGTGTTGCCTTGGTAGAAAACGACATGATGACCTCGCGGGTTCAATGGTCCTTTCTGATGGAGTACGCGACTGCGTTAGATTAAGTTGGTGACGTGCGACGAAACTTCTATTCTCGAGGTCAAGTATCAATGGGATTATGAAAGGGAAACCCGCCAGTGCACCGCTTTGATCGACGCTCGAGGTGCGCGAGCTCGGGAACAGCTGCCCGTAGAGGCTTCCGTAATATTTGAGACGGGTGTAAACACTGTGATGCCAAATCACCCTATATGAAAATTACGTGAAGTGTATGAACGTCGAAGTGCAGACCAGCGCATGTTTCAAGAAAGTCTGGCGGCACAGATGTTCCTGTGGAGATTTGTGTAAACAAACGAACTGCCCTTAACATATATAATCTTAATTACCTCACATTTTTATCCAGTTCTTTTGCAATTTGGTATCTTACCGAAAACTAAATAATAAGCATAACTTTCTTTCAATGTGACTGTTTTAAGCAAGTACGAAACGCACGCCTCGGGCCCGCAAGCGAATTCGTTTTCTGCTTTGATATCATGTTCTAAACATATGCTTCTCTCGGTGTATTTTTAGCAGACCTCCGTACGTGTGACGATTTTCGTCAGGCAGTATCCCGTGTCGTACGCAAATGTAATTCCTTTTGTTTTATAAACCTGTACCAGTTTGTTTACACCTGACACGTTCCCAACAAACACAAGATCGACATCGTACCATCATGCAGACGATTCAGACTGTTGCAGACGGCATACTTCAATCATTCCGCGCATGCGCTCGTCGTCTGCAGAGCTGGCATCTCGAAACATCTCGAGGACCGCAAGTCCTCAAGACGTCTCGAGATGTACTTCGAGCATGTCTGAGTACAGTGTTTCCTACGGGCAACCATAGGTAGTCATGGATGTTAGAACCGGCGCATCTAGGGAGTTATTAGGATTCTAGAACTGTTTTTGCACATCCGGCACGATGTGCCCTCCGGTACGAACTGCGCATGTGCGTGTCTTCTCCGGTAGCGCATGCGCAGTTCGTACCGGAGGGCCCATCGTGCCGTATCGGACGGGCAAAAACGTTTGCCTAAAACTCCCTAATGTGACAAGAGCTTCACATAGAAAAAGATGCACGCTCCAGACGGTGTCCACAGACTGTGTTTTGTATGCGTTGCGAGTGCGCCCTTTTTAGGACGCCATATTTTTGTCCCGAATCTGCTGGAGACAGGCCTTTCCCGCCGCCAGTTTCTTGCTACAGCTATTGTCCTTCCTTCCTGTGGTGGGAATTTTCGCTCGACGAAACCTACGGTTGGTGACAGGTTAAGAATCCGGGCTCTGCTTCGAACTTGAGCTTCCTGCCTTTGATGCCACGCTCGGCCGGAGCTCTTCGGAGAGGAACGAGCGCGTGCTGGAGGCGGAGCATCTGCGCGCTTTTTAACCTGTCACCGACTATAGTTTAGTCGAGTAAACCCCCGCCTCAACTTTCCCAACTTAGCAACAAAAAGAGGGAAAAAAAGAAAAAGAAACACTGTCAGGGATCGGACAGTGAAGGAAACTCTTTCGTAATTTGAGTAGCGCAACAGTTTCCTCGTTGAGCAACTAAATTTAACACCCTTTTTCCTTACTCTAATATAGACCACCATTGTCGAGAGCTAAAGCCACCGGAGATGCGTAAACCCGACAGGCCGTAGAAAGAATGGCGCTACCGCCCACTCCCAGTAGTTTGAAAAGTCGGATATCCGAGTATCTACACTCCGTTTCACGTGACGATGGACGGCGTCAGATGCCGCGAGCCGTCGGAGCCAATCAAATACCGTGTGAGTGACACGTTACCTCGCGGATGGAGGCAGCGACGCGCGATGTGTATAGTAACGAAATTCGTTTCTAGCGCCGGATTGGCTGGGATGGCTCGTAGCGTTCCCGCTGCGGTCTCACGTAAGGTGAAATGAAGTAGCATATGTAGCGGCTTTGACGAAAAAGAAAAAGAAAGATCTGCCTGTAAATAAAAGCCGAGCTCAGGCGGTAACTTCGTAAAATCCGATCCTTTGTTGCTCTCCGGAGCGGAGGAAAGGGAAAAGCCTTTCATTTGGTGGGCGTCAATCTTCTGGGGGAGTTTGTGCATTGTTCCCAGCGCCGCTTTCCCCGCTCGAATGTTGCTGTCGCGTTTGCGGCCCTGCTGGTTTGCTCGAGGTAAGACCTTGGAAGCTCGTCGGGTCTTTTGTGTCGCTGCCGTAGGTGTCTCGCGCTAAGATCCGGAGCTCGGTGGCAATAGCAAACCAGACATAAAATACCGTTTCCGAGTGTGTGTGTGTGTTTTGTTCTTTTCGACCGCGAGAAAATAATGGTGTCGCTCTAACAAAGGAAGGATTAAATTGGAAGGCGCGAATACTCTTGAACTGAAGTTAATTCCCTCGCTGTGAGTTTTTACGGAAGGACGACGGTGTTTATGTAAAGTACCGATGAATTGGACGTTTATACAGCGTCGTCTGACTGCGTTTGTAAATGCGTTGCAGTGGCAGACGTATCGTCGAGGTTCGACTATGAAGGCCAAATGCACATAGTTGTGTTTGAGAGCGTAGGAGTGTGTTCGGCTGCGGTGCGAATTACGAGAAACCGTGACACCCCTGCTCCGGACGCCACGTGTCAAGCTACGCCTTGAATTGGCACGATGACATGTTGAGTCGCAGCCGTTTCTCTACGTAACGCAGTCAAACGCACTCAAACGCAACTGTGTGTATGGGACTTTAGCACAAACCGTTACGTTGGTACTCTCCTGTGGTACCGCTTACTTGTATCTGGACATCAGTCTCCGCGGCCTAGTCAAACGATAATGTCTGAATCGGCCTTGAAGCCTTCTTCCTTCAATGTATGTTTGGCACTATCTTTGGTTAGGGCTTATATTTAACCGAGGCACCTACACATGAGGGCGAGGGTCGAAATCAAATAGGCATTGCAGCTAATAATAAGCAATTATTTTGGGAACTAATAATTACGTTTCGGAAAACGCATTAGTCCAAATAACACTCGGAACAGCTCGCAAGTTATGCTCATAAATTGATTCAAGAACACGCCTGTCGTCTGAAAGCCTCATCGCCAGCTTGTTTTCGCTTTTCTGCTCCCGTGGTTTTAAAGGAAAGCTAAAACGGTTAAAAAAAAGAGTTAATGCTTCTTTCTGGCTTATAGTTTTTGCCGAAAAATCTAAATATTACCATCATATGTCTTCAAAACGACATTAAACTTTAAAAAATAAAACGAAAAACATGGAGCCCCTCGCCGCTTCCTAATGTCATTGGTTGGTCGAGCCGTGACGTCATAAAAGAACCAGGAGCAATCTTAATTGCATCATTCGCAGAAAGATCAACTGGAAATCCTTACCTCGCTTCGCCTCAGCTTCACGTAAATTTCTCGGAATCGCTGAGGTGCCTGCGTCTTCTGTAGAAAGATGCTCGGACCTGCGTCGCGATTCCGACGAGACGTTTTGACATTCATGCGCATCTTTTTCATAAGCCACACTTTGTCGTTGTAGGCTCCAACCGAAAAATGTTTTGAACAAACAACGCTGTGCTTGTTTGTCTGAAACTTGTCCCTTCGCACAATGAAAACCGATCGCTTCTACAGTTCGGAGTCCGCGGGAAAATGGTGGAAGAGCACCTTGCAACCACGCCAATATCGGTTTGTGCAACCGACGGCCGCCCAGAAGTTCGGCGTGAGGTGAAAGAGCGGGCCAGTAGAGCTTGCCCAGCAAGTATGCCTTTGAAAGATGCTAGCTGACCGTAGGAAGATATACAAAAACAGAACGGAGAACAAAGGACAAACTCGCTGCTGGACTAGTGTTAAGGCCGGTTCAGACACTTGCGTTTGAGTGCGTTTGACTGCGTTGCGGCGAGAACCGAAAGCAAGTCACCGGCACATCTGTGCTTCGTATGAAGCGCGGAATCCAATTCAAGGAATCTTCTTGGCACGCGATATAAGCAGCAGGGATGTCCTGGTGTCTCGCTGCCGCAACGCAGTCAAACGCAGTCAAACGCAACTGTGTGAACCGGGCTTTATATCCTGCAATACACCGCGGAAGCCCCGGTTTTTTCCTCGCCGTGGACTGCGCGTGCCTGCACGGGAAGGCGCATTCCTCCACATACTGCGATCTTGACTGCCCGTACGAAAATGGCAGATATGGCCCTGATATATTTTATATATGGCCTGATATGATAATATAAGTAGTCAGATAGGGAATATATGGGAGCAAATACGCCCAGATATCGCCATATAAGTGTGCAAATACTGCCAGATGCGGCCTATAAGTGCGTAAATACGGCCCTATTTCCCCGTATACGCGTGCAAATATTGCCCCTGATAATGATATATGGGCCCGTTTCGGTCGTGCAAGCAATAAGTCATATGTACTCGCCAAGACAAGTTGATTGATCTATATTGCATGAGTCTCATATAATTGGTTAATTATTGTTAACATCGTTAAAGTGAAGTTATTCCAGGTATTTGGACCAATTAACCAATTGCGCATTTTGAAGATTAAAAGTCAAATGAAATTTGGTTGTATGTTTGATGTGTGACATTATGACGAAGTGCATAAGATCGGAAAGTGAGTTAATCAAATAATGGATTTGAGAGCGCAGCTCTTAGGCGCCCGTTTCCGAGTTAAGCGGTGTCCGCGTCGCCATCGAGTAACCACCCCGCTAAATTTAGCGAGAAATTGAATTGGTACTTATGTCACTTGACGTCAACTATCCCGCTAAATCTAGCAGTGAAACTAATTTTGTTCGTGTTTCCCCGCTAAATTGAGCGGGGAAACACGAACTGTTAGCTTACTGAAGATGCAAGACGCTACTTCGTCGTCCCGAATCCTTTTTCCTTCGAACGCCTGCGAAGCCGTTGCGCCCTACGCAGCATCTTTCAAAAACCGTTCGCGCAGCATCGTAACCATCCGCTTGCGAGCGTGTGCGATTCATCGTGTGTTGAAAGTCGGAAGATGTGCTGTCCGTGGTGTCTTTTATGTGCAACTCTTTCGTAAAAAGTTTGAAATTTAAAAATGCGAACCTAACAGTGTACACATAATTTTAAATTTATTGGTAAAAATATATATATACACATTTATTTATTTATTTATTTGTGGACATCTTGCGCAAAAAAAAAATAGTCGCGCTTATTTCTTCATTTTAAATTATGATGTGGGTTATACGGCGTAAAACATAGTATCGTCAAACTCGCATCGTTTTGGGTCACATTCGAGCCAGACAGCTCCTTTGGAAGTTCAAAATTTTGACTTCATAGAGTTGTATGTTCACTCGGTATTGACAGCAGGGTAGACGCTATGCATATTTTAAGCCAATCGTGTCTCCGGTCAGGGTCACGTGACTTCAGTCTAGAAGCTGGTGATGAAGCAGAACACGACACCTGCCTGGAGCCCAAGGCCACACATAGCATTCACTGCACTATCAGCCTTGGGTACAAGTGACAAATCCGCACGTTGATGCCCCATAAGATAAGCCTTTTGTTCGTGCACTTCCGTTTTAGCCTGTCCTTATCTCCTTTTCTCTTTCTCCCTTAGCTTAATGCTTGATAGAAGGTGCGTGGTCACGTGGTTTGACGGATGACCTTGCCAATATCGTAATGCGTTCGGCCGGACCCATGGAGTTTCGTTTTTTTGCGCCCTGCGTGGCTGCTGCGAATTTCTACTTCAGCAAGCGATTTCTTTAAATAAGCCCAAGAATATTTTGTGATGCGTTTATTGCTCGGTTTTACAACTGACAGCTTGTGCTACATCGTGTTGAATCTTCACGGACACCTTCCTTCTCGTTTTTGTGTTTGAGTGGTGATTACGCCGTGGCCGTGTCGACATCTATCTTGGATTACCTTTCAAGTCCCGTCTCGTCAACGTAAGTGCGCTGCAACCTACTTCGCGACAATAGATCGTTTTCCTAAACGTACTCTTCCAGATTACCTCTAGAATTAGGCCGTGTCTATCTCCTGGCAGCCGGGAGAATAATTGTGCAGAATGTTTCGGCATTTGTGCGATTGCGCTACAAGCAGAAAGTTACGATATGCCGCCGACAAAGTTTTGACGTGTCGCCAAGAAGAACAACAACAACAAAGAATCTTAATTGCGCGTTCTAAAATTTGACGCGCGGCTTTACGAGTCACTTGTAGAAAGATTGTTACGATTTTACGAAATACTGGTAAACAACGCTAGGTTACCGTCATAATCTAAACCCTGAGGTAAGGATAAATCAAATAACGTACAACTCTAATTGACTCAGGGTCTATATTATGATGTTTCCTAACCGGCTTGCCTACATACCTTCGCTCCTTGCAAAGGTTACCGTCTCGCAGAGGGCACAAACCGATCCCCCGACGGCGGCGTCTCGGCTAGCTTGCGCACGGGGCCGCCGCCGCTCGATCGCCGTTTGGCCGGGCTCGCGGCGCGACAATCGCTCGAAGCGGGGGAACGGCGTTATGTAACGGAAGGCAAAGGGCATCTACACCACGAATGGGCAAAAGCCGATGCAAAGGCGTGCGCGAACGTAAACAACGGTAGAAGAGTGCAGTTACTCGCCGCTATGAGATGCGTGCCGCAAACTCGGTAATCCGCGGGCGTATCTCTAACTTGACGGACACTGTCTCGCGGTTCATGCCGACGAAACGATCGGACGATCGTCGGGATACCGGGTAATTGCTACAGCCGAGCGCGGCACAGTTTACCATTGCTCTCGCTATGCAGGGTCGAAGAGTCAACCACCAGCATGGTGGATACCGGTGTTCAACGTCATGATGTGACGTACGTGCAATGCCTAAGTACCGGGTGTTATTTTTTTATTCTTGCAGATTTGTTTTAAAAGAAGCCGTGAAAACTACACTTATGCGGTTTGTGCGAGTGAGTTATACGCCCAGGGGGACATTGCAGTTTTCTAATCTTTGCGATAAGTCGGCTAATTAATTAAAATTCACTAATTTACTTTTATTTAGTGGAAATACACATATGGTTTCAATTAGAAACTTGCTGCGCGTCGTCCAAAATCCATAAATCAGTAATTTTTAGAAAGACTTTGAGCGCGTGTGAAGCGCAGTAGTGCGCTGAAGTTACCACTCGTTGACCAGGTACAAGGCTGTGGCTAGATAAGAGACGGAAAAATTGCGCGGGCGCCTGACCGAAACCGCTAGCTTTGTTCCTGCTCCACGAGTGGTAACTTTCTCACGCGCTGAAAGTCTTTCTGAAAATGACTGATTTAGGGATTTTGGACGACGTTCATCAAGTTTCTATTTGGAACCATATGTCCGTTTTCACTAATTTAAAAATTAAGTAGTGAATTTCAAATCATTAGCCGACTTATTGCAAAGATTAGCCACCCACATAATGTCCCCCTGGGCGTATAACTCACTCGCACAAACCGCATAAGTGTAGCTTTCATGGCTTTTTTTAAAAACAAATCTACAAGAATAAAAAAAACCTGTATATCAAGGTTATCAGGGTCTTGATATCTCCTTAACAAGACCCTGATACGGTTAAATAAAAAATTGGGCAGATCTGGCTTGATAAGGCTTATATAAACTGATTTACTTGATATGGCCAGATCTGCCCTAATTTTTTATATAACCGTATCTATTTTTTATACAAGTTCAGATATGCCATTTTCGTAAGGGTGGCCACCATAAGGCAGTCAGAGTAAACCTATTGTATATGTTACTGGTGATGAGTATCCTGATTACCTGGCCAGGTAACATTGGCGACGAGGATGGGATTAGTCCGATCGTCTCAACGATGACAGCTCTACGAGGCAAGCTCGAAGAGTTCGACGTTTCAGGGTGGTCGGCATGGGCAGAGAATTTGGACTTTTACTTCCAGGCGAACGATGTTCCTGGAAGTGAAATTCCTTGGCCATCGTGTCAACGCAGAAGGAATTCGCCGAACCGAGGACAAGATACAAGCAATGGTCGAAGCGCCAGAGTTGGAGAACAAAGCCCAGCTGCTGCCACTTCTAGGCCTTCTGGCGTTTTACGGCGTCTTTTTTTAAAGACAGGGAGACAATCTCTAAGGAACTCCGTGAACTACTTGAAAATAATAGAGAGTGAAGGTGGAAAAAGGGCACCGGAAGGCTTTCCAAACGTTAAAAGTGTTAGTGGCAAAGTACACGGTACTCGCACACTACGACGAGAAAAGGCCTGTATTTTTGTCCTTTGATGCCTCATCGTATGGAGTTGGAGCCGGCGTCGCACTTCATGATCCCGAGGGGCGAGAGGCACCAATCGCATTCGCGCTCAGCGAATGCGATTCCGTGGCGTCGTGTTTTCCTTTCTCTTTATACTCCCCTCTCCCACTGCCGTGGAGGGGCGTGGTTTCAACGCAACTTCCAAGATCGTCTTTTTAGGTAATACCAGTGTTGTAGGCGTTACCGAAAAAAAAGTAACGAAATGCGTTACTCGCAATCTTGCAAAATAAAACAACGCGTTACCGACCTTCGTTATCTCAAAAAATAAAAGGAACACGTTACCGTTACCGATAAAAAGTATCGCACTTTACTTTTGCGTTACTTTTTTTAATTATGAATTTACACGTTTTACTGTTTTTATGTTACAGGTAGGCATAAGCACCATATTCAAGGAACATCGTGTCCATGCAGAAACTGAACATAATGGATTTATCGTTTTTACGGTTTCACTTAAATATTCACCGAAAAAAAAAACGCAAAGAAAAACGGAAAAAAGTCAACAATTCACATGGTTTGGCTCCTAGAGTAAGTGTAAGAAGTAACGTAGCTCCGTTACCCGTTACTCGAAATAAGTAGCGTAAGTATGTGACCCGTTACTGCTTTGAAAAGGTAACGAGTCCGTTACACGTTCCCGAAAAAAGTAACGTCATTACTTGTAACGCGTTACCGCCAACACTGGGTAATATTGGCATGAAATAATGACTTACTTTTTGTGATATTCGTGATGCTTGAAGTCGGATTTAAAAGAATCAAGTGTTTTTAATCAAATTAAAAATCGCTCCAGCTTCTCTTTGACGGCGAAGCAGCATAACAAGTAGCGCCGAGCCCTTTCTTTTTTTTCATGTTTTATGAACGGTAAGAATGAAGGTTAGATAACCTAAGGTGTTAATACTGGAAAGACTGTAAGACTGGTAAGAATGCAGTTTTTTTTTCTACTTCAGTATGTCCAATTAAGAGCCCAACTCCACGCCTTGGTATTTTCTGAGCATTGTATGTTCACAAACAGCTTGCATACGTTCATATTAGCTTTTGTTTGAAATTGCGGTGCGATTTTTCTTTGTATGTGATAATGTAGTGTAGCGACTAATTGTTCTAGGGGCGACACAACTACGACCAGCCAATTTTAGAAAAAAAATTAAAACCACGTGTAAAGTACGCGGGTGCTCTAAACTTGCCACTGGTTTCGCCGGATCAAGATTAGCGCGGTTTTCACACTGCGAGTTTTTTTACGCCCGTTGCACTTGTGATAACCTTAGCACACGCCCGCATTTCCCACGCGCATTTAAGTCTTTCTCAAATTGAGTCAATTTCCGTGGTCTGCGATCATGACCCCCCCCCCCCCTGGGCGTTCATATCTCACCTGCAAGGACCGCATTAATGTAGCTTACACAGCTTTTTTTTTTTTCTTCTTAAATCCGGATTTTCCAAGAAGGACACCCTGCTTAGAGTGGCTTATTCTACGTTCACGCGTCCTGCTCTGTGATTGGCTCTCCAGCGTAACCATCTGCGAATGCGGGATTCTCATTGGCTGCGGAGAGAGAATAGGATACGCTCTCTACTCGCCACGCATTGCGTTTTTTATACTCTCACTGACACTATAGTGTATGTTTTTTTTAGCGTGAAAAAAGAAGGAAAAATAAGACCTTTCTTTTCCACTGTTGGGAACAAATACCAATATTATTACCACGCAAACTTAAAAAAAAAAGAAGAAAAAAAGATTTGTTGAATAAAATGTGTGCGCAAGTAAAATGCCCGCAGGCGGGCCAACGAAGATTAGAGGTGTTCTGTACCCCGCAGTTCCTCTTGGACGCAAATGCGATTGGGGCTTTGAATCATCGCAGTGAGCACTGCCAGCGAACGTCGTCGCGCTGCTATCACTGCGATAGGAGCTGCCGTTGGAAGGAAAAGCTCGGTTAATTTTCGAGGTCACTACGGTCCTATTCCGAGCTCCTATTCCGAAGCTAAACACCGAAAGAGCGGTCGACTGACATGGCCCAACGCGGCGGCCACACGCCTTCCACCCCGGCGGGCCTTTTTAGGCCATGGAGTCGAGCTGTCTTCGCCACTAGGGAACGAGTTGGCCTGGAACGAGTGGCTTAACCGAGGGCAGGTGCGGGGGCACCCTCCTAGCTAACCAAGCAATCAGCGATGCGCCGGCGAAGCAGATGGCTTTACGCCGACGCACACCTCGCCCTCTATTGGCACAAACACAAAAAAGAAAGGAAGTGTCCCGAATTGAAGTCTTTGCGCGCGTGCACGCAAAGTTACCTTGGGGGGCGAAAGCAAACATGGAACTAATTGCTGCGGCCGCCTCCAAAAGATACATTGAACGAGGCAAAATAAGAACTGACCCCTCTCTGGGTTTTGTGCGTATATTTTTTTTATGTTCCGTTTTCTTTTTCGTTAATTATTTCCTACGTTTCGGAGAGTGAGCCCCGTCGACTTGTTTCTCTTTGTTCGTTTTTATATTTTGTTTACATCTATAACTTTCTATAGCTACTTCTTTGTATTTTGTTTTGTTTTATCGCACCTTCAGCTGTCGTCCACTGCGTTTGTTCTTTCTTCGCGAGCGTTTGATGATTTTGATTTTTTTTTCATCGAAGGATTGGCTTTTCGGTTTGTTTTTTGCTGCCGTCTTTTTTATCGCGCAGTGCCCTAAGGAGTGGCGCCCGTACCTGGATTGACAATTAAACGCGTTCACCGTAAGCTGTCGCCGGAGAGACACAGACAGCCCCACTGCTCTGCCTCGCCTTTCTCGAACTAAATAAAAGAAGACACGACGGAAAAGCTTTTTTTTTTTTTTTTCTTTTTTTCTCGCACGCGTGACGGTGTGACAAAAAAGCGAAACCGGAAAGCGATTGAGAATTTGCCGGTGCTCAGATCTTAAACTCGTGATTATAAGATGAATAAAGAGACGAATCGCTTCCTCTGCGTGTGTGCGTGTGTGCGTGCGTGCGTGCGTGTGTGTGCGTGCGTGTGTGCGTGCATGTGGGTGTGTTTTAGTGTTTTCTTTTTTTAACGCTAAGTTGCGCAAACAATCCGCTGGATTGGCGGCTCTCGAATGTCGTTAAAGGTGTCACCACGGTGCCAGCCGAAAGAAAATGGACCGCCGCGGCGGTTTTTTCGTTATATTTAACTGAGAAATGAAATTTCCGAAAAGTATTCGAAAATCAAACTCTTTTCTTCCTTTATTTTTTTTAACGTTTATATTACGCCTATATTAGAGATCTTGAAATGTCGTGTGGGGGATTTCTTTTTATTTGTTATCATGATGCCGGTCTAGCTTAGTCACCTTATACCGTTCAAAGATGTTCAAAATGTTACCCACCAAAAAGAAGAAAAAAAAGTACCGATACTATGTTACGTTTGTGCGCTTATTAGTTTTGTTATATGCACTAGATAAAAAGTATTTTTTTTTTTATTATGATGAGTTTGAGATGAAGACGAATGTCTGGTAATATTCCTGTACATATTTATCTTTCTTTTCAGAATTGGGGAGACGTTTTATTAGGATGATCATTGGTCGACCCTTTCTTTTTCTTTTTTTTTTCTCGTCCCCTGTACTATCTGTTTTTGACACGGTAAATTGGCAAACCTTCTTTGATAGGCAATCACAACATTATCATATATTCATTGCAAAGTCAGGTTGAATTCGAACGTGGCATGCTAAACAAGACCAGAAGCGTATATCTGAAGTGTCTGTCGCGACAATAATTACTCTATTAAAAACGAATAAATTGAGGCTACGCATAAATTGCCCCCTGGTGTTGTCGAGCCTTTCGAAAATGGCTTCCTATTTCAATTCAGACACAAAATTTTAAACAGGCGGCGGCAACGTAAAAACATAAAATTATGTTCCATCCTCGTGTATTTATTTATTTATTCATTTACCCTCAAGGCCTCGAAGGGCATTACAGAGGGGAGTTGGGGGGGGGGGGGGGGGGGCGTCAGAAAGGTACAAATATACAGTTGTTGATAGAATAAAACATAATACAGTAATTATTGCACGCTTGCTCCGACATTTAAAAAAAATTGTTATACAATTTTATGACAGTAATACTAGTTAGAAAATGGTTAACAAACACTAAGAAAGCAAGGCATTTTTAAAATCAATAAGACTGGTTCTGGAGGTTATGTCAGCGGAAAGGCGATTCAAATCGGAGCTAGTGCGAGGAACAAATGAGTTATAATAAGTGTTATTTTTGTAATTGGGATACCGACTTTGTACTGGTGATCTACGCGGGATGAAACGTAAGTAGGTGGACTTTGAAGTTCACGGCGCATGAAAGGGTTATTATGGTAAATCTTATGAAATAAAGTCAGGCGGAATATGCGTCTACGGTTCATTAGTCTGGGCAAACCAAGGCTATTTTTCATTGAAGTAACGCTGGATGTACGATGGTAATTGCAGAGTATGAAACGTGCTGCGCTATTTTGAACTGATTCCAATGTTGCAATGATAGTGTTGTGACCGGGGTCCCAGATAGAACTTGCATATTCAAGCTTAGTACGTACTAAAGTAGTACATAAGAGGAGATTTTGTGACACTTGTGACTGTGAGAAATTTCGTTTCAGATATCCAAGCATGCGGTTGGCTTTGGTAGTTACGTAGTTCGTGTGAGTATGCCAAGTTAGATCAGAAGTTATGTAAACACCTAAGTATTTGTATGAGGACACAGACTGCAGCGGAGTATTGTCAATGTCGTGATTCGAGCATATGTTAGTATGACAGGATACTCTCATGGATTTACATTTATTAATGTTGAGTGGCATCAACCACTTTTCGCACCAGTTAGATGCAGAGTCAAGATCGGATTGGAAAATGGAGATGTCGGACTTATTAGTTATTTCTCTATATAGTACACAATCATCAGCAAATAAACTAACATTAGAGGAGATACATTCAGACAGATCATTAATATAAATTAGGATAAGTAGCGGACGTATACTTCATCTCACCTTAGCACGGACTAACTGCGAAGGCTGTGCAAGCGCGAGCGGCTAGCTTCGACTGCCTTGACTGGAGCACTTGCTGCACGAGCGCTCGTGCAGCCGCCGAGACTTTATCCAAAGCAACTAGCTCGGGCTTTTGGCACGCGCGGCTAACAATAGTCCATGCTAAGGTGAGACGAAGTATAAAATAGAAGCCTGGGGAACTCCAGATGCTACGGGAGAAAGTGAAGAATTAGTACCATTGGCATGCACAAATTGAAAACGGTTGGTTAAAAATGATTTTATCCAGCGTAGCGCGTTCGTATCAGTTGAGGTTTCTAAGTTTTGATGGGAGTAACCCGTGATAAACTTTATCAAATACATTAGAGAAATCCAGAAAAACGCAGTCTATCTGGAAGCCACGGTCAAGGAAAGAATTAAGCTTATTAGTGAAAAGCAGAAGCTGTGATTCGCAGGAAAATGATTGTTGAGTAGGTTGAAAAAAGAATTCGATTCTAGGAAACATGCGAGGCTAGAATATATGATATGTTCGAGTATCTTACAAGGAATTGATGTTAAAGAAATTGGACAGAAGTTATTGGGTGAGGACTGGTCGCCACTTTTATGAATTGGAGTCACCTTTCCAATTTTCCAGTCTTCGGGAAGGCAGCCTTCCTCCAATGATTGCTTGAAAATAATTTTTAGTATAGCTGATGAATACGACTTCGTGTTGTTTAAGAATGTATAGTTAATATTGTCAATTCCGGATGAAGTTGGCGTGTACTTTTTTTCCTTAGGTAGATATGCTGAGCTAATCGTTGATTTTTGTAATTTACATATCTTTCGTACCCAGACTGAGATGCCCAGACTGAGATGAGCGGAAGAAAGTAAGTTTGAGCTTGGCTGTTTGTTTCAATTTCTCGCTTCTTCTGGCGGTTGTTTAGCGTGTCATGCCAATTTTAAGACGCGAGATTATGTTCGTCAAATTGATTTCACTGGAATTTCATGTTTTTTAATTTTTTTATTTAGAGATACTTTTCGGGTTCACATATATACACTTACGCGGGAGAGCCAGGCCACAGTAAAGTACAGCGACGACTTTTGATAAATGTGCGAGGTATAAACTAGGCCGATTATATTTACGACACCGATCTTTACCAGCGATGCTTGGTGCTGTATTTGGAATTTTGGATCGCATTCGAGTGCGTTTGTTGAATAGTTGGTCTTAAACTTATCTTTTTTTTTACTGCCGTTGTTTAGAAATATTAAAAAATCAATTAAACTTGTAAAAAGAAAACACATTATTTCATCACTTAAACAAAGGTTCTGCCAGACAGCCTTACGTTATTTTTTCTGCGCTTTTTGTGTAAGATTGTGAATATTTGATTGACTGGATAGGTCGTGAGCCGTTTTCCATGCTCCCTTGGTTCGTATCACATCACATTTGTGTTGCCATATTGGGTGGTTGGTCTGCATTAATCGTCTGTGTACGCACCTGTGCGCTTCAGTGTCCGCGACTACGTAATTATGTGCGCGAGCGAACATGCTCCGGAGCCTGTTTTATCAACGTTTTTTTTTTTAAATTGGCAGCTAATTTTTGTTTTCGCTTTTTTTCTTTTTTTTTCTTAGAAAATTTCTGGACCGATGTTTTCCAACTTTGTGACTAATAATGCGGGAAAACACTTTGACAGGTGAGGATAACCGATCGCCCGATATATATATATATATATATATATATATATATATATATATATATATATATATATATATATATATATATATATATATATATATACGATTACGCTTCCAGCACACGGGAAACTGCTATCAACACTGAAATAGGTGCCCAAAATTTGGAAAGAATTTATCGGCCGGATTAACTTAATTTTTTCTGCCCGTCTAGTTTATGTAGGCGAACTTATCGATGTGCTAACATCGGTGAACGTTACTTGATGCGCGACGCAATCCGAGGTGAAGTACTGTTTGAAGGACGTAAAACCAAATATCTAGTAAAAAATGTTTTTTTTCTCCCACGCCGTTTTTTTTGTTTACCTAAGCGTCGAGAGTTGAACATTATACAAACAGACATGTACATGTTACCCAAAAAAAGTAACTAAATACCGTTACTCGTTACTCGCTCAGAAAGTAACTAAATACGTTACTCGTTACCGATTCTCAAAAGGAACGCGTGAGTTACCTCAAAAGTAACGAGTTACTTTTCACGTTACTTTGACGACCAAATACACAACTGTTTTTGTTTCATGGTTTATTGTTTTCTTTTTAGTAATCGTTGCACTTAAGCAGTAGCTGCCTGTCGAAGTTTTCATCAGTTATGTTTCCCAGCTTCCTTGAAAATACATTTCCGGTGACGCTGGAGCGTTGTTCTACTAACGCGTTCGAAGGAACAGCAGTGTTAAGTGTTTCACGAAGAGCTGCAGGTGAATCTTAGGGAACTGCGCCTTCACTGAGGACAGCGGGTAATGGGTTATGTGCCTTCCCGTGTTTGCAACCTCCGGGTTAACATTCGGTCCGTACCCGGTTCTAGAAAGTTCAACCAACGAACCTGATTGTGCTTGCTGGGTGAAGGACATTCCCAGCTGTAGAGTTCAGTACAGCAACGTTTATCGCTGGACACGTCAGTCGAACTGTGCGACTGACGTGTCCAGCGATATACGTTGCTGTATTGTCATACTGTTTATTTGTTCTTCGGATTTTCCATCTGCCTTTGTCGCAATAGTCACATATCAAGGCTAGAATTAAAAAAAACAAGGCCATTTAAGCGATGTTCTACACGTTACTCCTCAAACGTAACGAGATACCGTTACTCGTTATTTGGTCTTAAAAGTAAGTAAATACTGTTACTCGTTCCTTTTCTGGAAAAGTAACTAAATACGTTACTCGCTACCGAGAATAGTAACTAGGTACAAGTAACTCGTTACTTGTAACGCGTTACGTAGATGTCTGTATACAAATATATATCATGAGAAAGGAGCCGTTTTGTCTGTCCCATTATTTCTCGGCTTTCTTAAGCCGTGGTTCACGCTGCTCGTGCGTTGTCAAGAACATACGGCCGGCGTTCGATGCGGATATGGTGATAGAATAATGTGAGGATACTCCTGAAAGATGTTAAAAGTACGGTTGCTTCGTACATATATGTATATACGTAGAAAAATGACTCTGGACAGTTTTTGTATGACCAGTCTGCAAAGACTGTCCTACGACGAAAAATACACGCGTCAGACCATATTTTGGAGATTTCCATTGGCTGCGACGCGTCATATCAGATGCTTCGTCACGGAAGCCGGCGGGACCGCTCCAGGTCATAACGGACGCGCCTCATAAAGAAAACACAAATAAAAGCAGAGCAACGCAGATGCATCGTCACGGAAGCCGTGTAGCCGGCGGAATTCGCCGCGCCTGCGCAGTGGGGGAGCATGAGGTCACCACTGGAGCACCGTGTGAAAAAAGGGAAGACGTTGCGCGCTGCTTGTTGGAATGCGCCGCATGTAGGAATGCTTTTGCATTCCTACATGCGTAAGCAATCTTAAGTGTATCTGTCGAACTTTTATTGTACGATGTATTAGGAGCGCCACTGCGGCTTAAGACAACAGAGAAAAAAGGAACGCTCTCTGTCTCCCTTTTTCTCTCTCTTCTCATAATTGCAGGTTCAAAGTGTGCCATCATGTTTATGATATACAGGCTGGCCTGCACTCTAGAGATATTTTTACGAAATACCCTTCGCACAAAAAAAGAACAATCCCTAAACACTACATAGCGAAAAGAACAAAAAACATATTATCTCACGAGACACATCTTTTATTTTTCTTAAATCTCGATTGTCAGTTTTTCGGCTGGTGGCAGCTTATCTACAGCTCAACTACGCACGCTGCTGCCTCTAGCCTTGTAAACCAGCGGAGAAGAGAGCAACACGTTTTTTTCCTCTCTCTTCCCCCTCTCTTCCGATGTCCTGTTGACTCTCACCTTCGCAGTTTCGTCGCTGATTTAATTAACACCGCCGCTCAGGTTATTGTTTCAGCCCTGGCCGCGCGCCAAGCCCCCAACGAGAGCGTCTGAGTCCCCGGATGCGCGGTATGATAGGCTGCGCGGCCTGTGATAGGTCCGTCCAGACGGGTTAAGCGAATTAGGGAACTCGCAAAAACTAATGGAGTTAGCGTTTTGTTGTTGTTGTTGTTTTTTAACTGCCGTTCACGGCGTTTTGTTTGCGTGAAAGGTATATTTTGTTATTGGGTATATATATATATATATATATATATATATATATATATATATATCTATGTATATATATATATATATATATATATATATATATATATATATTTTTTCTTGTTCTCGTTTCGTGATGCCATGTTGCTGTTCGGTTGTTGCGTGCCGTCGGAGTTATTTTAAGGACGAGATGTCTCTGTTTGTTTGTTTTGTCGGTCGTAGGCGTTCGCGTCATGTTTGTCCGGAGGCCTAGATCAATGTTAATATCAAGGAACGAATGGCGTTTCGTTTGAAAATGTCCCGGTATCTATTTTTTTTTCAGTCAGTGTTGTAGATTGAGTGTACCTATATTGCACGACGGACTCTGTAACCTAAATCCGACAGCCGTGTGGCTGTCGGACCAACCTAAGTACAGCCATTCTTCGATCGTGCCGCCCGCTGGGGATTCTATTGCATGCCGTCGACGCGTCGTCATTTTTTGGCATTCGACGCATCGCACGTCTGAACGCGCGGTGCCCTTTTGGTCTGTCCTGGCGGCCGGAAGCGAGGCTCCGTTTGCAAGAGCCGTCCTCATGTTGGTCTGCAGTAGCTGCCAGGGACGCGCCGCCGTCAACGCACCGTATTTGCGGCGACGCTCCGTCATATTTTGGCTCACGTGGACCCCATCATGCGCGACCTCGGCAGAAGTTACGTTTTACGCAGAATGTGTTATATGGCCGGCACCAAAGCATAACCGGTTAGGTGCCAGCAACGGAAGTCTACAGGCCGACTGCCAGCCAAACGCTCACGCAGAGGTCGTCTTCTCATTGATTGGACACCATTGCCACCCGAATCTCTTCCTCGATTGCCCCCGTGTTGCTCCCGACGGGTGTAAAACATCACGTGATCAGACATACAGCGGCGCTTTGCTCCGTGAAACGAGCATGCCGTGAGAAAGAGCTGAAAAGAAAGCGACAGATAAACGAGAAAACAACAACAACAACAACATACTACTTTGCCGCAATGGCTTGAGGCAGTTGCCTTCATGTGCGCTTTCATTAGCATGGACTTATTGCGAAAGCTGTACAAGCGCAAGAGGCTAGCCTTGACTAGAGTCACTAAATAAAGCTACGCTTTCAGAGTACCGCATTCCTTTTCTTTGGCACTTTGCCGACAACACAGTCGCTCTATTCAACAATATTCTGGTTCGCTGCGACATCATTGGACAGCGGCAGTCACGTGAGTCGCTATCATCATCATCGTGTTTTTTAACGCCACCATCTTGGGTCCAGCGGTCCGCTGCCTGCTGCTGTTTTACTATTTACTGCGCGTGCACGCTGAAGTCCGTCGCTCAGCACGCACTTTCTCCTTCTCACGTCGAGATACGAACAACACGACCTTGATTCGCTGCCACAGCTGCGGCTACGGCAGCTGGCGCAGGCGACGGCTACAGCTCGGCTTGGCTCAGCTACAGTCACTCCTCCATCTGCGCGGGGACCCAAGATGGCGGCGCCTGACGCGCTTCAGACGCGTAGTTTGGGAGTTTCGGTACTCTGAAAGCGTAGCTTTATTTAGTGACTCTAGCCTTGACTGCCTTGACTGGAGCCATGGAGGCTATGCTGCAGCACTCGCTGCACGAGAGCTCGTGCAGCCTCCGAGGCTTCATTCAAAGCAACTAGCCGGCAACAGTCCACGCTAAGCAACAGTCCACGCTAAGATGAGACGATGTAGCCATTTTATTCCGAAATCTTTTTTTGTTTTTGTTTTGAAGCGGGCGAAAGAGCGTGTCCCTGCACGCGCTGCCGGTGCTCACTGTGTATACGGCGACATTTTGTTTTTGACGATTTATCTGTATTTTCCCTGTGAGCGCGTGCTGTCGGCATCGGGTAGTACCATAGCCTCGTCTATACGCACAAAGCCTGGCACTTCGACGACGAAGCCGTAGAGTGCTCGGTCGCAGATTTGGAGTGCGAGGATCTCGTAGCACAGAGCATTTCTCAGGGAACCTGGACGTCAGCGCACATGCTTTTGCGGCGGCGAGGACCCGAAAAATGGTTTTCAAACCCGACGAGACAAGCGGTAGCGAGAGGAACGCGAGGAGCACGAGCGGAGATTCCATCGCTCGGGAGAAGTGTGTTTCGGCGTTCTCGCCGCAGCGGGCGCCAGTCACGTGGCTTCCCTCTTATTCTTTGTCTGCCGGTCTACATTTTCAATTTTGGCTGCCGCTTCTCGGGGTGACCTTCCAGGCTTTGTCAGTGTAGAGGAGGCTAGAACAAAGGATGGTTGCATCAGTCTAAACAGAAGGGCGTTGCTAAATTTCCGAAGCATCAAGGAGCATGCAGGAAACGTAGTTACATGCTCTGCGCGTGTAACTACGTTTCCTGGATGCTGTAATTACGTTTGGCTGCAGCAATGTTTTAAACATAAATCGAAATTAAAGTGGCATTTCGCACGTGTGTCCGTAAACACCTTTTTGTTATGATTTATTTAAAATCTTTAAGACCAGTAAGGTGAGTGAGCGCCTTACCGGCACACAGGGAACGCCGCATACAGAGAATGTACCATCACCATGCTGCTCGTAAGGTACTAGCATGAGCAGATCAAGCAACAAGGTCGGCACATTACTGAGGGAGCAATCAGAGCCGCAGGTTTCTGGATCATCGGAGCAAAACGCTGCATCGCGTCGTACATAAACGGGTGTGTCATGTGCTGCAGGCTGCGAGGGAGACAGCTGGTCTAGAAGATGGCAGCCCTGCCAGTTGATCGACTCAATACAGAACCTGCATTCACAGATGTGGGGGTTGACGTTTTCAGACCATGTAACGTGACTGCACGTCGAACTAGAGGTGGACAAGCCAGCAGCAAACGCTGGGCTGTTCTGTTTACGTGCATGAGCATTCGAACAATTCACATCGAAGTCATAGAGTCTATAGACGCTTCAAGTTTTAGTAATGCTCTCAGGAGATTTTTCACACCCAGAGGACATGCGAAACAGCTGCGATCCTACTGTGAAACCAATTTCGTCGGAGCATGTGCAGAGCTCAACCTGAGGATTAAAGGTCTTGACAACGACAAACTGCAAGCATTCCTTTCAAGCCAAAATTGAAGTTCAGTGTTCAACCCTTTTCATTTTTCTTACTTCGGAGGAGATTGGGAGCAGATGATCGGAATCGCACGTCGCATATTGGATTCCATGTTGTTAGAACACAGACCCAGCCGTCTGAGCCATGAAGTTCCGGTGACATTCTCGGCAGAGGTTTTAGCATTCATAAATGCTAGACCACTTGTTCCTGTTTTTACGAATATGGAATGCTGGGAAATCTTGTCACCGTCGACACTCCTTACCTAGAAGGTTGGTGGAGACACTTTACCACCCGGCGAGTTCAGCGTCATGGATCTCTACAGAAGTCAGTGGCGTCAACTGTAGTGGTTGGCAGACTCCCTTTGGCGCAGTTGGCGACGCGAGTTCTTGACAACACTTAAGAGCCGTCGCAAGTGGCAGGATAGCCGTCGCGACCTCAAGAAAGGAGATATTCTGCTCCTAAGGCACAAACAGGTTCACCGCAACGAGTGACCTATTGGTGTGATTGGGAACACTTTCCCGAGTGCAGACAAAAAAATACAAAAAGTAGAGATCAAGACAGCAACTAGAGAAGTACTAAGAACTTTCCGACGGCCAGTCACTCAGACTGTCCTTTTCATTCCAAGTGAGCACTAGTCGCGAAGTTCTCAACGTTTTGATAGTTGCGAACATTTTCTTTGATGGGCATTGTTAGGTGGTATCTGGTGATACCAGACGGAGAGTGTGCTGTCACTGCAGTTCAACGAAATTTTGATTTCTTTTTGCGTTCTACCATTTTCCGTTCTCTGCTGACAACCTTGTGCGTCACTCTTTTTTCCCCACCTTTGTCTAGATTGATGGCGTCTTTTCTTTTGGAGCGTCCCACCTCGACGCACAGTGTTCTTACGGTGCACGTATTGCCACGATAAACACCTTAGAGAATGCCTGAGTTCTGGAACACTATTCGTTCGCTATTTGAGGAGTGGCGCAGAGGACGCGCCATGGAATCAGAATAAGGTATCGTCTCGGTATTGAAACCATGGTTACAATCAGGACGGTTGGACAATTCAGAGAGCAGTGGGGTGGGGTTTACGGAAACCAACACGTTTACTCAGCATCAACACGCGCAAAGAAAGAAATCAGGCCAGATCGAACGAAATAGTTGATCTGGGTGTTAGGCCAGGTCCCGCTACGAGAACAAGCATCCGCACAACGCTTTCGAAGGAGCGTACATGCCTTAGCTTGTTGCATATGACAGTTGAGGAGATCTTCATCTCAACACCACCTATGAGACTCAAGACCACTCGCACTCATAACAATTGACGAGCTCAACGAGCTTCGCTATTTCAGCAATCCGCAGAGGCCGGCAGCTATGTTTGTTAACGATTCAAACTAAAGCGGTAGAAACAATCTCAAAATACATTTAATAACAATAATGACTCTACCTTGATTATTTGCTTACCAAAAAAGAAATCGATTAAAATGCTATTATGGCACGGAGATATAAATTTACAACAAGCCTTTCAGACGTCAATCATCTCTCCAGCCAATGAGGGATGTAAGCACCTTGTAACTATGGGGCGTGGCTTAGCAGGCTGCGACCTCCCCCTTCTGCACCTATATTGCGTCTAACAACATAAATATCCCGCGAAAGAAACAAAAAATTTTCGTGAACAAATTATTTAAAAATTAGGTGTCCCAGCTATGCCCTCTAAATATATATATATATATATATATATATATATATATATATATATATATATGTTCTTTTTGCAGTGTTCTTTTAAGAGTGGTGAACCTAATCGAATGGCCGGCGGGGGTCGCTAAATGAAAGAAGGTACACAAGAGCGACAAAAAAAGAACGAAAAATAATAGGTAGTGCAATAAAATACAAAGAAAACGGAGTCTATGAAGAGAGCGCGGTCCCACAAACTCTGCCGGGTAAACATCCCCTAATCTTCTCACGTGCCTGTTGAAAGCAGGAGGGAAAAGAGGAGCCGTGAAAGGGCGAATGAACGAGGAGGAGACGAATGTGGTCCTGCGTATACACTCCTTTCACGTCAAAGCTGACAGTGCGGTGGGATCTACGCGCTCGCCGGTCCAATCAACCGCCTCCCTTTCCTCACCCGATTCCGCTCTCTGTGCGAGAGCGTGATCACGTGCCGAAAGACTGACGTATCACTGGACCAACGAGCACGTAAAAGCTTCCACCGCACTGTCAACCTAGGGGTAAAAAAAAGCCTCTGTAACACTGCCACTCTGTCTTCGCTTACATGGCTTTATTGCACCCCGGTGGGCTTGAGCTGTCTCGGGAGTGTTTCTTCCGTTTATTATTGGCCCGTCGCGGGCCACTGCGTTCATGGTATTGGGCGGCTTTTGTCGGGGGGGGGGGGGGTGACTGGCACGAGGCACGACGAAGCAACAGGCTCGTAGCGAACGCTCGGCGGCTCGGTGACACGACGTGACCTTATTGAGGTCTCGCGCCTTGTGTGCTCCAGTCTGTTCGGGCAATAAAGCCGCCGTGTTTATAGTTTTATGGAGAACTGTGTTCGCCAGCGAGAACTGCTGACGATCGATGTGTTTGGGATCCGGTAATGTCGACGTTTTAGTGTTTATCTTTCTTGACAGTTTGTCGTTCCGCGACGTTCGGAATGTAGAGTCGTACTCAACTTAGAGGTACTCAACTGAAGTCACTGAAACTTGAACGTATATTCGGAATTATGAACTTGAAAATTAACAGATACGACTTCAGTGTTTTATTTGTTTTTCTTTGCAAGCCAACTTAGATAATTTTGTGGAGAACGTGTGCACACATTTTGTAACAAATCAGTAGTTTCTTTTTTCTCCGGGAGAGGGGCGGTTAAGAACGGATGGAAAAAATTACCCCCTCCCTCCCCCACCTGCACTGGCGCATTTGACGCTACTTGCAAGACCAACGCAAACACATTGAGGGGCCTTATTCCAGAGTATCTCTCTGCTTTGTCCTCGTCTCTTTTTCGCTGTTTTTCACCTTGGACTGCCACGTGACATACGAATGTCCTTATGTGCGCCATGAACATAAGAAGCACTAATTTGATGTTTAATACCTTTGTTCAACGGGCTCTTACAAGGCTTTCAAATTCAACTCTTTTTTGACGAATTGGCGCATTATCGGCACGCCGATGGGTACTCGCAGAGTCGAGATCGCGAGGAACTCGCCGGTGCAACAACTTTTGTATACTTTGCTCGAATACCGCTTAGAACTGGTCGCTGGCGTTTATGACCAATGAAAAACGCGTTCATCTTCCTCCCACGCAATAAACGTAGCCGAAAAAAAAAACGAGCAGCATTTACTTACTTCAACTCGCAGCCAGAACAAGCGGCCACGTAATCTGGAGCCGATTTTATGCCGCGAATGTTGATCATAGCACCACGCGCTGAGGTTGGCAAAACCACGCCTAACCACGGCCGGACTGGAAGCGCGCGCTCTCTTTCTCTTCTTACGGCCTTTGCTGTTTTTCCTGGGCGGTTGTCGCTGTGCACTTGGCTCGGCTCCTTGCCGTTTCCTTCTGACGGCAGGCTCTGACGATGTGTCCTTTCCGCTTGCAGAAATGGCGCTCCCGCGTTGCGGAAACCACAGTTCGTAGAGTCATGCCGTGTTACCGGCCCTCGTCCCGCTTTCTGACACCCTTGGGTATTTGCTAAATGCAATGCAAGTCGGACGTCAACGGCGTAGGTCACCCTCCCAGGGTCGTTAGGCATTCGGCTGGGGGGGGGGGGGGGGGGAGTTTGTTGAGATATGTACGGTCGAAGCGTTGCCAGATCTATTTTGTTGACCCAATATTTGCTGTCACCAAAAACTAAACTTTTGGCCGATGTATATGAATGATTTTATTAAAACAAGGTTGACCTTGGAGAGCTTAGGCCTTGAAGAGCTCAGAATTTACGCGGGGGGGGGGGGTGCAGAGCACCCCCCCTCCTGCCTAAATTAGCCTTTGCGCCCTCCTGATGTGTTGTGGTTGCCGGGTGGCGTACTCCGAATCTGAAGCGACAGCAGTCTCAAACGCCTTTTTGAAGACCAAGGGCGGCTTGACAAGGAGACGACGCTGCATCCCTTCGTCCCGCACGCCGCACCGCTTCGTCCATGATGCCCTTCGTCCTGGACGCCGCAGGTCCCATCTTGAATGTCATTTCAAAATCTGAATATCATTTGGCGTAAATTGCATTTTAGGTACCGTGTGACAGGGGAATAAGTCTTTCTGCCCATACCCTTGTCGGTTGCATATCCCCGTGTCAGCGGGCAATCTAAAAATGCACCAGGCCAAGGGTACATCAATAGCGCGCTGGTATGAGGTTATGCGAAAAAAGGTCTATAGGACGTCATACAAAAGGCAGTCTGCATATACTTCGTTTCAGCTTGGGTCCAGACGCAGCCGATGCTACAAGCGCGAGCTCCGGGCTTCCAGCGTCCCTGCCAAGCACGCGCGCTCATGCAGTACAGGCACTGTTCAGGGCCACACGCTCGTGCTTGTAGCATCGGCTGCGTCTGGACCCAAGCTGAAACGAAGTATAGTATGGTGTATTCCTGAAACTCAGGGTTTGTGAAGCCAGATTTGTACATTGAGTGACGAGCGGGGGATTTTTTTCGCTCGTCACTCAATGGACAAATTTTGCTACACAAACCTGAGTTTAAAGAATGCACGATAGTATTGATTATTTCTGTAGTTCTTTATGAGGGTGCAATGAAGGTCGTACGGCTCTTGGACGTTCCCCCGAGAGCGCTGGAGATTTTTAATAAAATCTATAAATATGCCCATTTTGACTGTCATGAGCGCACTTTGAAGAAATTTTGAAATTAAATTTACTTAGATGATAAAATTATCGAAAATAATGGTAGTGCGTACTAAAGGTGCTTCCTATTTTAATTTTAAGACCCTAAGTGTCTTGGTATTTCCGTATTTGCATAAATAAATTTGACATACTGAAATATTGCTAAGAGCTGTGAAACATAAATTCCATGAATGGGGGAAAAAACCTGGTGTTTTTGAGATGAAAGATGATTTTTTACTCGCTCGCTTCACGCGCAACGTTACTTCACTGAATTTAGTATTAAATTCGTATGTTTTCGTAGCCTTGTCGAACTCTCTTCATGGGCCTGAGGCTGGTCACACCTAGTGCTCCGTAGAAATATAAAAGCATCGAGATGTTTTTTTCTTCGTTGCGTGCTCCTGATTTATTCCGTGGTAAAAACGTATCTGCTACTCAGTGTTTAGCTCGAGTGTATAACCTAGTTATCATGGAAAAAGAGCAAGCAACCGCGACAGAATCATAATAATAGTCGTTCAGAACGAAAGTATTCCGTCCTTACTCTAACAATTTAAATACTGGAAAAAGTTCGTTTTTTGCTGCTGAAATAGCGAAACGACCACCGTTGAAGCCGTCCCGTTTTATTTTCTTCCCTGGATCTTTTAGAAGTAGACGTCTTTCTTTGTCGTCCAACTCCTAACAAAGAACCTTCATTTCACACCTTCACTTCAGCGGGGACGCAGTATATAACTCAGACCCACTCATGCAGCTAGGATCTTAAGTTTTTTATCTTATGCTTAGCCTACCTTTTAGGGGTCCATTTTCTTTTCTGTCTTTATCTTTCGAAGTCCGAAGCAATCCGAACAATGCCCTGGAGTTGGAGCTTTACGTGCTGCGAATGGAAAACACTGTTTGAGTTAAAATGTTTTTTGAAAGTCTGCATTTTTTTTTGTTGATAATCTTGCTGGAATCGAAATTAATTTTAAAGAAATGCGATGAGCTAAAGAAACATAACAAAACAAGCGCATCGTTAAAACTCTACATAGTATTAGGGAAAAACTAAATTGAAAGGGGCTGCTGTATAATATTATTACTTCAATATTGCCAAAGAAAACAAAAGAAGCCTAACATTCAAGAGAATTGTAAAACGGCGAGCTGATAGACACATTTAATAGCTCTGAGAAGCGTGTTATTTTTGTTTTAACGCGATGACATTAAGGAGTTGGTGTCGCAAGAAACTCTGCATGGGTGGCGTGACGGAAAAATCCTGATTGGTCGATAGGTTCATGACGTCACAGCCACATGACCTCGCGCGGTAGTTTTAAAAAACCCACACCTCTCACCTGAAACGTGACGTCACGCGTGGAATGGAAGTGAACATGACGTGTAATGAGAAATAAAGGACGCCGCATGTCTCGGGTTATTTCAAGTAACTTTATGCAGTGATTTATTTGCCTAAAAACATATTTGGTGCATTCTAGGCAGGATTCGAACCCACGACCCTTCGTTTGCGAGCGAGACACGCTACTGACTAGGCCACGCAACGCACGCTTGCACGGCGAATGAGATGGCGATGCGAACGGCCCCGATAACGCTATCGCGTTCCACTCTTAAATGCAAAACTTAAACGTCCTCCAAGATTTTTTCTTGCGTATTAAATGGTACGCAGTCCACATATTGAACGATTATCTTGAGTTGTCGGGAAACACTGCATCGGTTTCCGCTTTCAGGCGCGTTCTATTTAATTTTGCGTAGTTTGTTAATGTGCCTGCTTTTTTAGCCGACTGGCGCATAAAAGAGTGTTCATACTTCGGCGTATAGTATACCGTCGACGGGCTTTAACAAAAGTTCGATCCGTGACAGAAAGCGAAAAAGGTTTGGTCAATGTCTTTCGTTTGTTTCTTTTTTTTTTTTTGCTTCGTGCGACTTTTTTGTTTTATTATTGTTCACGCTACTTCGACATAGAAACCTCGTTGATGGAACACTGATATCACAATACTGAAACATCGACTATAATCTGTTCACCACCACGCGGACATTGCGGTGGAAGCTACGCGTTCGCCGTACGAGTTAACCCACTCCCTTCCATCACCTAACCCCGCTCTCTGAGCGTGGGCATGTGGCGGGAGCCTGATCACGTGGCGAAAGATAAACGTATGATTGATCTACCGATTATGTAGCATTCACCGTACTGCCCTCGTGCCCAATTTTTTTCCAGCGCTATTTCGAGAAAGATGAGATAAAAACTTCATGAGTGCTACATTCGCGTTTCGCTTCACTGATTTGCACTTTTCAGTGATGGTGGTACGCGGTGTGAGAATTGCACTCCCTAGCTTCTGGATGATTGGCTTCGCAATACTAAATACAAAAGCAATATATAAATTCAATATAAAATACTTGCCTTCACCTTCCTAGCGTAAAAAAAGTAAAATAATGCAAGACTCTAATACTCCTCGTATATAGCAAAACAAGAATTACTTGTGCGTCGTTAACGCCGCCTCGTATTGCTATTCAGTTCAGAGAGCGTTTATTGGCCCTATGCTAAGGGATGAGGAGTGCGTCGGAGGAAACTGAGTCTGGAAGCTGGCACCAACATTTAAGCAATGGGATTTAAGCTAAGCTACACTATAAGAAATAGGGGGTGAAGACGGGTACACCTCTTGTCCCATATGTATCACCCCAAAACAACAATTCGACGTTCAGTCCGCAGAAGTCGAACCGACGATGTCAAATTTCACGAGCGGCTTGATGGTCGAGCGATACTACTTATTAAAATAGCTAATGTACGCATTAAAGGGATACTTCAACGAAATTTGAAATATATTCGTCGTGTTCAAAAATAGCTAGGTTTAATATGATCCACAATATCCGTAAATGACAATCGCACGTTTGTTTTTTGAGCCTGGTGGCTCTATTTTTTGTTATAAACGGCCCACTCTGACAAGCGTTCGGAGAAGGCCCAGCTTAGAGCACGTGACATCCGACGCAATCGTGACGTAGGTCGTCTCGGGACGAGCAAAGCTATGGCGAGGCTGACGTCGAGAGGATGGCCTAGTCGTTCCAGCCACCGAAGCGGCTGCTTTTGTAAGAATTTTGAGTGACGGGTTAATCTTTTACAATCTTGTAGAGGGACAATAGTGACTTCTGGGACGCACAAAAGGATTTTCTCGGGAAGAGGGGAGTTCCTCCTTTCCTCTTCTCTCGTCGTGGCCGGAGCATCTGGAGGCGAGACAATAACCATCACTACCTCTCAAGGTTCCTAGACGGGCATTACAAACCAGGCGTTAGCGACATCCACCAGGTGCTCTTTGCTAATCGTTTAATTCGTTTTAAAATTCCTTTTCGTGTCTTTTTTAACCAGATATTGGTGTGTCCGACGTGATACTGCTCCTTTGAACACATATAGACCATAAAATAAGCGTCGAAATTTCGTTGTAGTACCCCTTTAAAGGCTACAGTAAGACAATCGAGGTTCTTTTGGCCCTGCTGTGAAACCTCAGTGTATTGTTTTCCAAGTCTTTCATACGCACATTAGCTGTCTAATACGTTATATTCAACAGCTATCAAGCCGCTCGTACAAGTTGGTATCGCCAGCTCTACGTCAGTGGACTGAACGTCCAAACGTAGTTTTGGGGTGTTACATATGGGACAACGGGTGCAGCCCTATACACCCCTCTTTCTAAGAGTGTAAATGAGTAGATATAGTAGAAATACGGTAGTAGAAAGATATAGTAAATGAGTAAATGAGTAGAAATCTGGGAGACGTTGCATGATTCTTTTCTTGTAGTTATCTTCGCCAGGTGGGTGAGTCCAGCCCTCTATTGAGGCAATATATGTAAATCGGCCCTTGGACTTGATGTCCTTGCATTTGGGCCAATGCCACATCTGGTAGGAGGTATCTCCTTTGACGCCCATGGCGCACTTGAACCAGGTGCCGAATCTCTTTCCTCGACTCCACGGTGCGATGCGCGCTGGCGTTATAGCTGTGTTTGTTCTCACTCTGGTCAGGAGTACCTTGGCTCTTCCGAACTCGCTAGAGAGTGGGGGCTTGGTGTTGGTGGAAGTTTCTCCCACGGTGCTGTTTCTTCTTGTGCATGGCTAGCCGGTGTACGATCGCAGATGCGAGCATAGCTGTGGTCGTGGTCTTGAAATGAAGGTTCACCGTCGTAGTCTCGGGGAAGGAGAATTGAACGCGCGGGCCAGTCGATGCACCTTTTCGTTGCCGGAGATTCCTACATGCGCCGGAACCCAGACCATTTTTTGTATTGGTGCCTCTTGCTAGAAGCTGAGAGGCGAGTTTGTTTACGTTGTGTACTTCCACACTAAGTCTTTTTGATTTCTTGCAATCCTTGACCACTTACTGAGCATCTGTGAAGACCGGGAAATGTACAGGTTGTGGTTCTGGTAGTGCAAGGGCCGTCTCGAGGGCGATGCGAACTGCTGCGAGTTCTCCCCCTTTCACAGAAGTGTGATCAGGGAGGTCCTTGGTTGCTCTTATGCCGAGGGTTGGAAAGATAACCGCTGTAGTTTTAAAAGTGATCGGTTCATTTAACGAGGCGGTGTCTGTGTAGGCAGTCACCACTACGCTCGTTTCTTCTTTCCACGCTTCCGTCCTTTTTTGATGTGTTGGTTGACGAGACGCTCTTGTTGTTTTTGGTCGCCCTTACGGATGCTACTTTTATTTTTAGTAGTTTCTATATGATGTTCTCGTGGTGGGAGTACCTCAGGTAATTTGGGAAGGTCGTCTGTAGATTTCCATAAGAGTTTCAAGATCGTTCTTTCTTGCCGCGTGTGCTGGAGTCTTTCCCCGTGCGTGACCGCGCGGGTCACGACAATTTCGTGTAGCGAGTTTACCTGAACGTATTCTCTCAGGTTGCCCAGAGGGCAAAACTTGGGTAGGCTCGTGATTGTTCTTCTAGCTTGGTTGTTTAGGGTCTCGAGCTCCTGCCATTGTGCCTCAGTGAGCCAGTAGTGTGCCGAGCCCCGTAGCAGATGCGCGATACTACTAGGGTTTTAACCATTCTTCTGGCAATTTCTTTTGTTGTTCCGCTTTTTGCGCTACAATTACCCCGGATGGCATTAAGGAAGGAGTTACAATGTGTTTGTGTATCCTGAAGCCAGATGTCTGCCTTTCCCGTTTGTTTCTTCACTTGTGATCCCCAGGATCTTGGTTGACAGGGAGGGTTAGGCTGTTTTTCCTGCTAGAGCGAGTTTCAGTTGTTTCGCAATCTTGGCGATAAGGTCTTTACGGTGTAAGTATGGTGCAATTGGTCTTCTCCGGAGAGGCTTGCATTTTAACTTTACAAAGATGGGCTTAGATTATGTCTAGCCCCGCTTGGAGAGTGTTTTGCTGCCTTGCAATGTTGTCCTTTTTTACAATATCTATACGTGATCTGCCTACACGGTGAAACCCAATTTATGGATCTTGGCATGTTCATAGGGCAGGGCTGCCATTGCGAGAGAATGAAGAGTGTTAGTGATAGGACGTAGCCTTGTAATACGCCCACACGGTTCACTCTCGGTTTGCGTCCTGCGAGCCACAGTCTATTGAGAACATTCTTCCTTCAAGAAAGTTATTGATAATGTTCAGAGGCCTTCCCACTATGTCGACTCTTCGAGCTTCGCTGATGATTGAGGCGTGTGGGGCTGTGTCAAAAGCTTTCTTGACGTCAATTTCTACGACTGTTCTGATTGTTACTCTGTTGGGTTTGATGTTCCGAATTACGTCTGCCGGAAATAGGGCGAGGTTTTCTTGCGTTCCGAGGCAGGGTCGAAATCCTGTCTGGGTGGGACGAAAGGCATCGGAAGATTTCACATGCCTTGCGATTCTTGCTAGTGCCATTCGCCCCATCAGCTTGCATGTGCATGACGTTAGAGAAACTGACCTGTAGCTGCAGATTGAACCCTTGTTTTTGCCCGGCTTGGGGATCGGAATGACGAGGAAGTGTTTCTACTGCTCTGAACGTTCGTCAGTTTCCCAGATCTGGTTGATCTAGTCAAGAAGTTGGTCTTTTGTGTTGTCGGGAAGGTTTCTTAGCCTAGTCTTGGTGACTTTATTTGATCCCGGTGCCGTGTACGATTTTCCTTGCTGTATGGCGCACTCGAGCTCTCTGTGGGTGAAGAGACGCTTCATTCTAGGGTCCGGGGCTAGAATTTTTTGATCGTAAGGAGTGATGCTGCCTGTTAAGTCTGACTGAGGAAAAATAGATCCCCCGCCACTTTGGACAGCTGTTCCTCATACTTGTCGAGTTTGAGAGCTAGTCTTTGTGTTGCACATTTGGTCTTTTTCTTTCCCAGCATGGCTCGACTCGTAGCCCAGAGCTTTGTGATCGAGGTTTTGTCGGAGAGGGCAGCGCTGTAATCTAGCCAGTGGCGTAGCTCTAGTTGTTGGGCGTACACCTTGGCTTCCACCGTGGCTCTTGTTATGGCAGACCTGCTTTGCGGGGTTTTGCGCCCCTTACGGTACTTCTGCACCACCTGCAATAGTTTTGCCCAGAGTTTGAGAAGGGGAAGGTCAGGATTAGGAGTGTCTTCTGCGACGTTTGATTTGATTGTGGCGGATTGCAGGAGGCTGTTGAGAAGGGTTTCGAAACTGGACTCTTCGAAGTTTTCTTTCTTTAGGGCGCCCCTGAACTTGTCCCAGTGAACGATTTTGGACACTCGTTTCTTTGTCTTTTCTTTGATTTTCTTTGTGGATGAAAATTAAAAAAGGATAGGGAAGTGGGCGCTGCCCCATGAGTCCGAGAGGCACTTCTATTTTTGATGATATATGTACTGATTTCTCTTCCATGACAGGTCTGGTATGGTGCCCTTCTGCTCGGCTCCATATTGTCTCGTCTTTGTTCCTTTGTTGTTTGCCAGTTGCTAGCGGAGCCTGTGCATCGCTCATTAGAACTTCTGTGCCTGATGAAGCACGTGAGTAACTTTACGTTGGGTGTTGGAGGTTGAAGTCTCCTCCGTAGTAATTCTGTTCTGGCGGGTAGAGATCGTGCAGGTGCGCAATTCATCCTTGACTTCGTGTTTTAATATTGCCTTTGAGGGGCCTGTAGTAGGTGGAAACAAAGATGTGGTTTGTCTTTTGGACCGTCATGCGAACTGCTACTACCCCTTGTTTCTCATCACAGTATGAAGTCAGGTCAATCTGGTGCTGGTGCCAATCGCTCTTTGCGTAGACCATAGTTTTTCCTGGCGGGGGAGCTGCATGGCCTGGGCGCTTAGATGTGATCGATGGGTAAGGTGTGTGAACACGAAAATTGATGCATGACGTATAGTTTCCGGAAGTAGCATTACGCCAGGACGCTCATTGTGTTTCTCCAGGAGTCGTATCTGGAGTTGTGCTGCTCGCATGCAAAGATTCTGACGGTTTTACTGGAGTACCTTAATCATTTTTATTAAACAAGTTTGTTACGAAAGCCTGCTGTTGTACTGGCGTATTCTCTGTACTGTTTGTTTTCCTCCTGTAGAGGCGTACAATGGTGTTGAACCTGTCTAGATCTGCTTTGAGGGAATTATACGTGTTATGTAATGCTTGTGCTTCCGCTGTTGGCGGTGGAGGTGGTGGCGGCGAGAGACTCTGCTTGACCTTGTCGACCCACGTGTTTCCTCTAGGGGACGCCGGAGTCTTGATGTCTCTCTGTGCTATCTCCTTTTGTTGCTGTTGTAGTTTGCGTTGTTCTCTAGAGCTCTTGTCGTCTTTTCGCATGTGTTTGTTATTTTTCTGCCATTTGGAGCACTTGCGGCCGATTCTGAGGTGGTCCTTCTTCTCACATTCCTGGTAGTAGGGTGTGGTGTTGGGACAGCCTAGTCTCTGGTCAGGGTCCGCTGGTTCTGGATAGTCGGTTCCGCACGCCGGGCACACTGCCGTATTCGTGCACATCAAAATTAAATAAAAATTAACCGTTGGGCTAGTTGGCTATACATTGTTAAAATCAAAGCGCAAACACCAAGGAAACGAAGAGGGCCGCGGGACAAGCGCTCTGTCCTGTCCCCCTCTTCTTTTCCTTGGTGTTTGCGCTTTTCTTTTTTCGTGCAAATGTCAAGTTTTTGGCTTAAGTGGTAGTAGTTCCCGCAGGTGACTGCTTTTGATTTGAACGGGAATACCCGCATGCACCTCTTGCCGTATGGGACGGATAGGGGTATCTTCTCTCCATGAAACGCGAGGACCGCAGTGTTTGACTTGCCCATTATTCGAGCGGCGACCACGTGAATCTTTTCTGATTCGATTTCCTGTTTATGGACGTCGTCTTCTGGGTCCTCTTTCTTGGGGTATATGCCATAGATCACACCCTTGCAGTGTTTAGTCCGGTAGGTACTGAAGACTTGTACAGATATCTTGTCGTGCCCTTCGATGCTGACTTCGGTGATCTTCTCAAGGGATTCAGCTAACTCTTTCGAGTTCGTGCGGATCGAAATTGTGTTGGCCTTTTCTCTGAGATGCGTGGGGAATGTTGCAGAGATGCGTGTGCCCAAGAAGCGCATCTTGATTCTTGGAAGTAGTGGCTTGATCGAGGTTTGAGATCGCGTTAGTTTGATCTTGTACTCGCATTGCCAGCGCCTGGCGGGCTTGGCCTTCTTGGCTGTTTGTTGTCTCGTATCACTCTGGGCTCGTTTCCTTTCGTTTTTTACGTCATGGTGTCCCAGCCTCTCATGTCTTGGGGTTCCTCTTGTGCAGCAGCCGGCATATAACCAGCTGTATTTTTGGTGGCGTCAGTGGCGTAACTAGCTTTGAGCCAACTTACCGGCTGTCCGTTGTGTGTGGTGCTTTTTGGTGTAGACGTACTGTAGTTGCTGGAGCCGGTGCCTCTGGTGCTTGTTCAGTTGCTGGTGGCTTTATCAGATCTTTCTTGGAAGCAGATTTTTTCTTTGCCTTGTTTGGCTCTAGTTTCTGGGATTCTCCGAAAATACTCTTAAGTATGTCAAAAAGGCTCTCTTTCGGGATATTCGAAACGAGGGTTCTTAAGGCCTGTTTGGCTGAAAACTCCATGCTTGGAATTCTGGAGGGCTCACCGAGGCGAACCACGGCGTGGTCCTCGAGCGCCGAGGTTTTTTTTTAGGTGAAAGCTGCATAACTTGCTGGTCCCGTCCGATAAGTGGCGGGTTTGGCGTTGCTCGCAGGCTTCTTGTCCATGACTTCTTGCTGACCGTTTGTCTCGGTAACTGGGATGTTCCTTGAAGTCATCGGCTTTAACTCTAATCTTCCCAATGGGAAAATTCCTCCAGGAAAACGGAATAATGAGACTGAAATCGGTAGCTCATTACTCGTCTCTTCTGAGAGCAAAAGAAAAAAATGAAGGACTCCGAATTAGAGCGCAGCTCTTGAGGAGGAGGAGGGTGAGGCACGGAGAGGAGGGTATGCCCCCTCACCCGTACTCTCCCCCCTCTTCTCTTGCTCCCTCCCATTTAGCCGGGATTTTTTGCTAAATGTCCCTCTAAATTAGCGGAAAAACTTCCCCGCTAAATTGAGCAGGGTCTTTTTTTGCTAAATTTAGCGGGGAACGTTTTCCGCTAAATTTGGCGAGGATATTTGTTTTCGCTAAATTTAGTGGAGAATTTTTTCGCTAAATTTAGCAGAGAATTCTTCCGCTAAATTTAGCGATACAATTTCTCACGCTAAATCTAGCGGGAATATTTCCCGCTAAATTTAGCGGCTGAAAATTTTCCGCTAAGTTTAGCAGGGAATTTTCCGTGATATTTAGGGAAATTTTCCAGCTAAATTTAACAGGGAATTTTTCCGCTAATATTTAGCGGAGAAATTTTCCCGTTAAATTTAGCAGGGAATTGTTTCCGCTTTTGAAGCTCGTCTGCTTCAAAATGCAACAGCACACAAGCGCCACCTCAACGTCTAGCGTTTATTTTTAATAACTTTATGGGATTCATGTTGTACCGAGCCTGTACGATGAACCGTCTCTTACGGTGGTTGGGATGAAGGTAAACGTTAAGTATTGTTTCTTATAACAACTATTCGTTCGCTACCTTAGGAGTGACAGCTCGGAGGGGAGCCATGGAATCGGATTAGATCTGTTTGGCAGGTTCGTCTCTCTCCTCGTACTGCTAGTCTACGACGATCATCCAGATGACAGCCGTTTTGATATTAAGCCCCTCTCTCCTGGGAAAAGTGGCGCCATTTATTGTTGTGGAAATGCTCGAGACATGTGCCACGTGTCACTTCTGGGAAGAACATGGCGTCTGAAATCTAGCTCAGTGCTGCTCTGTGTCGCCATGATCTTCCCAAAGGCTGCACGTTGCACGTACCTCGTGCATCGACGCACCTTGCGTTACTTTTGAAATATGAAGGGGCTTTATCTTGATAGGCGCCAGTGCGCCCCCTATAGGTCGTGAAACTTGCGAATTGAGTACGAGCCCCAGCCGGCCGCTGACGAAGCATTCGGTATACGAGGGTCCGAGCGCTGCGTCAAAACACAAAGCAAATCATCTATTGCCAGAAGTTAGAGTGCAGGTCAGCTGGTTAGGAAGCGACATACTTATAAACCCTAACGCGGAGAAGAAAACAAAAAAGAAACGGACAAAGCTATGGAAATTATCAACCGCAATTGAAAAATATTAATTCGAACGCACCAATAAACAGACTCTTAAACACAGGAAAAAAAAAGAGGGACCCAATATGCATAAACAGAATGCCCACCAACCTCCAGCAGAAATTTCAGCTGCGTTTGAGATTGTGTCGTTCTGTCCGTTTCGGTGGCCAACTTTCTGGGGCATTCCGTGGAATAAAAAAAGTTTTCAAGAAAATATCAAAATAATTAATTTGCGTTATATGATACCCAGGCAGTTATTGTCCTCGGGAACATTGCGACGTTTTGTCAAGAAAAGCAGTTCCATTTGTGAGAATCCACCACTCAAAATTTAAGGTAAAAAAAAAATGTGTATAGCGGCGGCATAAAAAAACTATACGCGTCCAAAAGTTTAATTACCGCGTATTGATATTTTTGAGTGTCATCTAAGATGTTCCAGGCGCACATTGCGATGTTTGTTTTTGTTCAGTTGAAATCCGCGTTTTTAGTTCATGCGCCGAGGCGTTGATGTACAAGAAATTTCAGGGATGCTTACCTTCCCCGTCGCAGGCTTTGTTTGTTTGTTTGCATTTATTCAAGACAATCCTGTTTACAAGCATTGTATCGGGTGACATGGCTAAAGGCAGGTTCTAACGCCTCACGGTGCCGTGACATCCTTTCGGCCATAGCGAGGGTGCATGACATGCATGCTGTCAAGAGATGTAAGAAAACACAAGGACACAATTGCTCACAAAATACTAAGCAACTTGATAAAAACAACAACAATAATAACAACAGAATTAGCTAAGCTGTTAAGAAAATCTTCGGTTTCAAAAACAAAATAAAGGGACGACAGAAGTCATCAACAGACACGGTAAGTTGAAGCAAATTTAATTGAGCTAGCAAAAATTCAACACAATATACGTAATTTTACTTATAGTTCATATGAACGACGATCTGCCCGAAAGCCGTTGACTCATATATCATGAGACCTAAAGGGCGAAATTCCGAAGAGTTGTCATTTAACAGTATTAAACTGCTGTTAACAAGCAAATCATCTACGTTGTTGTGTTCCCCATTCGGTCTAGTTCTCAATTCATCAACTAGGGAAGCGACAGTTGAATCTCCTACCCAATAGCTTGGCTCTGCGCATATAGCGGTGGCGATACTGGTTACTAAGTGACAGCGGCAGTTTTTTTTTTTTTGTTTTGCTTTTGCTTATTTGCGGATGTGCTTTTTGATTGTCAACAGACGTCCACAAAAAGTAAACAGCGCCAGCACTTTTTTTTTTTATCAAGGCAGCGCAGTTTATAATGGAGCGTGAGCTCTCATTTACGATAAGGAAAGATGGACATTGAAGACTGTGATGTGCGCGGCTGAGAACCATCACCGGGCTACAGATGTTTTCGCCATGACGTGGCTCCGCGTGCCACGGGATCTACCGTCGACGGCCGGAGTAAAGGCACGAGCGGAAAAAGAACGAAAAAAGGTAGAAGAAGACAAGCGGTCCGAGGACCTGGCTGACCGCTGAGTTCGTCCCGGTTCGACTAGGCCGGGAACTCAAGAATGCGCTGGCCTGGCCACCGCTCCCGCTGAGTGCGTCCTGGTTCCACAAGGCCGGGAACTCAGGGACTCGTCAGCCTGCCCTCCGCCCTCGCTGGGTTCGTCCGGGCTTCTGAAGACCTGGAACCCAACACTCCGCCCGCTCAGCCATCTCCACCGTCGCAACGACAGAAGACTCCAAGACCCAACGTATGACGAACATTTTTCTAGTGTCATTAAGAACTGTGGAAGCCGCGTGTGTAACGTCTACTGATATCGCTGTTCTAAATATTTTTTGTAGAACCTTTGCTAATAACCATTGCTGTAAATATTTTTCTTTATATCTTCTTTGTTCAAACAATTCTCAACGCCAACGGTCTCGTTCTCATTATTTATGACACGACATCCCCACGAACCTACGACAAATTGGCGTCCGCGACAGGACGAGACTGTTTGAGCATTGTTTAAATAAGAAAGAGACTATGAGTACCAAAGAATTAATCGGCCTTGGAGAACGCTTGGGGTTACGCGACGTTGAGTTGAGGGCCTGGGTAGAATCAGAACAGGCGCAGGAAAAGAGAGAAAGGCTCTCACGTGAGGATCGCGCAGCCGAGCGAGAGGCGACAAAGAGAAGTTTGATGCTGAGCGCGTGCTAGCCGAGTGCGCAAGAGAGGCGACAAAGAGAAGTTATACTTCGTTTCAGCTTGGGTCCAGACGCAGCCGATGCTACAAGCACGAGCGTGTGCCCCTGAACAGTGCCTCTACTGCACGAGCGCGCGTGCTTGGCAGGGACGCTGGAAGCCCGGAGCTCGCGCTTGTAGCATCGGCTGCGTCTGGACCCAAGCTGAAGACGAAGTATAGATGCTGAGCGCGCGCTAGCCGAGTGCGCACGAGAGGCGGCAAAGGAGAAGTTAGCTGCTGAACGCGCGCTAGCCGAGTGCGAACGCGAAACTCTGTTGCTGAAAGTGCGGTTGCGGCCATGGTGGCAGAGGCCGAGAGTCAAACCAGAGTAACGGCAGCAGGCGACCGAGGTGCGGATGGAGGCTCTTCACTCCTAATTAATCCGCACAAGATGATCCCACCCTTCGACGAACGACGGGATGATCTAGATGCGTATTTGAAACGCTTTGAACACATCGCGGCGGGATACAATTGGCCGAGAGAAAAGTGGGCCACAGCTCTGAGTATGTGTCTCAGCGGGGAGGCTTTGAAGGTCTTCGGTCGACTCGGTCCGGAGGATTCGATGGATTACGAGAAAGCGAGGTTGGCTTTGCTGCAGCGGTTTCGTTTCACCGCGGAGGGATACAAAGAGAAGTTCCGTGAGAGCAAACCCCAGGACGGTGAAACCGGAAAACAGTATGCGGCGAGAATTTCCAGTTTCTTCGATCGTTGGGTGGAACTCTCCGGCACGGCGTCTACCGTTGAAGGTCTAAGAGACTTAGTCATTACCGAGCAGTTTCTTAACAACTGCCACAGCCGACTAGCGCTGTTCCTCAGAGAGAGGAAATGTAAGACGCTCAGCGAGACGGCTGAGGTTGCGGACAGTTTCTGGAAGCCCAACGACAACGCAACCTGCTCGTATTTGGGGAAAAGACTGAGTTGGGAGACACAAGAGGAGAGAAAGTAAACCCTACCAACAAACCTCAGGTCAAATGCTTTGTATGCGACAAACCGGGACACAAGGCATCTGACTGCCGTTCGAAACCGAAACATATTCCCTACCGAAAAATCCGGTATAACTTTTCGCTATCCGGATTATGGAACCGGAAATCTATCTGGATTCTATCTGGACTCTATCTGGATTTTAGGTTTTCAGAAATTATTCCTTTGTCTGCAATCTGGATTTCGGGTTTCCAGAAACAAATTTCCGGTTCCATAATCCGGATAGTGAAAAGTTATACCGGATTTTTGGTAGGAAACTCTACTGCGTGTACTGCCGACGAACAGCTCACGATGCTAAGACCTGCACAAAGGGCAGCGACGCGAAGGAAGCTTCATGTTGTGTGTCTCTAGGAAGCAGAAAAAACATTCGCATCAGGCCTCGGAACCTAATCTTAAAATCGAAGGTGGCGATAGAAACGGTAGCGATGTTGAGTGACGAGGGGCCAAGACAGCGTACGACATGCCTGTTTTAAAAGGTACACTTGACGGCCAGGCTGTCTCCGTCTTAAGGGACACCGGTAGCAACACCGTGGTGGTGCGTCGCTCGCTCGTCCCGGAGGCAGCATCTCACGGGGACCACAGCCACATTGCGGCTGATAGATGGCCGAAGCATCGACGTTCCTGAGGCGCAAGTGGATGTCACCTCCCCTATTTCACGGGTATCGCAGTGGCAAAGTGTCTGGACGCGCCGCTTTATGATGTAATAGTCGTCAATGTTCCCGACTCGCGTGACGTCTCCTCTCCCGCTACTCATTGGAAAAGGCCGGAGGGGGCCTCTAAAGCTCGGGGTAGGAAATCCCATGAATGACGAGGAGCCCCAGCATCTCGCACCCACTTCGAGCCTGGCCGGAGCAAGTGTTACTGGGCAACGCCAGAAAGCGCCCACCGTCGACATGGGCGCCATGCAGGCGACCACGAAGAAACCCATGCTCGCTGAGCGGGTGCTGGGCACCGTCCAGTGGTTCAACGTAAAGGACGGCTACGGCTTTATCAACCGCAACGACACGCAGGAAGACATCTTCGTCCACAAGACCGCCGTCACGCGGAGAAACCCACAGAAGCTCACGCGGAGCGTTTACGAGGGATATAGAGTACTGGAAGAACTTTAACTTTGGCGGTGTTGGCAGTGTTGGTTTCAGAGTGCAATGAGTTCAGGCTTCCACCATGCTAATTACCAACACCATCAAACTTGCTGTTCGCAACATAATGACGTCACGAGAGGGAACCATACGGAGAGGGCGCTACCATAACATCTTACCTTTGAAGGCCTGTTCACACATGAAGCGGAGCGCTACAAGCGTAGCGCTTACCTCGCGCTAAGCGCGTGCTGACGGGAGCGTTCACCAGCTTTGTATCTCACCGTCAAAACCGTTGCTCATGGCAGACGATCAGTAGCTGACGGCACGTGAGAAGCGCCAGCATTAGCGCTTCGCTGCATGTGAGAACCGAGAGGAACTGTGTTGTGCGTATGTTTATATAACCTGAGGGTAGTCGCCTCACCGGGCAACTTGTGTGTCAGCTGTAGACAAGCAATTTAGCCATTGCAGTACAACCGCTAGCTTGGGGCGTTTAACGTCCACCGCGCAGTAGTGATACACGACATCACGCCGGCATAATGCTCATCCAAATCGAGACGGGCAGAGGTGGGGATTAAGCCAATTGAGCCCATGATCCCTGGGTTCTACAGTGCGACGCATTCGCTCCAAGTGGACCGAGCTGGTGTGCGCTACGTGCGCTAGCCCTCTCGGTCACCGATCCCCCATAAGTAGAGCCCTCCATATCCGCCAATTACCCTCGATGATCCGCGAATATCCGCAGTAAACTGGCGGAGTCGGATGAAAATGATTCAGATTTGGCAGTCTGCAGATCGGATGTGGATGCCAGGGGCTTCGGATGTGGATCGGATCCGGATATCCGCGGGTCCGGATCGATATTTTTGCCGGGGCGGCCCATAAACGTGTGCGACCGCTCAGTGTAGAGCGAAAAAGTAAGTGAAGCCATGAAGTGCATCATCGAATGGTATTAAAGCACGCTCTTAGTTAAAATGTGCCAATCAGGGAGAAACTTTTTCTTGACGTCAAGAAAGGTTTAATTCTCACCAAAGATCGCTTTAGAACGTTCCTATCTCGCCAAAAAATCTGTCTCTAGAAAATGTAAAAAATGCAGGAATACCAGTCGTTCCGGTAGAGCGTGTCCTTGTTTGGCAGAGAAAGAGCAGAACATGTTATTTCAGCAAAGAAAACCAAAAACATACAAGCCACAAGAAAGTAGAAGAAGCCTGCAAGTGGCTTATTCGCCTACAAGTAGATTGAGGAGACTGACTTCGATCCTTTGGAGTGGTGGGACTTGCGCCAGCACGAGTTTCCGGACCTCATTCTTGTAGCGCAGTTCGTGCATGCCATCCCAGCATCAAGTGCACCAACGGAAAGAGGCGTCTTATTACCAGGTATTAATTTAAGATAGGCGAACCAGTCTGAATACGTCTATGCTGACAATATTCTGTTTCTATTCTACACAGCAACCTCGACAAGTGCAACGTTGCTTGTGTGTGCGTTTTCATTTTGTTGACAGTTCGCACTGAGCTGTTTTTAAGTATATGGTTCACTGCATGCAGTAAACGGTTCGTGTTTGAAACTGGAATCGATAGGAGGTGTTGCCATTAGTGGATATTGTGATATTTACCAAGCGATGTATACTCACGCCTTACCACATATACGCGAGTACTTTGCTGCGCTGAGTGAGCGCCTTTTCTCTCCCACTTTTTTATTGTTAGGTCTAAATAAAATGACACGACGTTATTAGTCTGTCCTTTGTTAATTTTTATTTTTATTAAATATGAATCTTCTTGAGGTGTGTTTTACACGTCAAAAAGGAAAATAAATATTAAAATTTCCTTCCCTTTGAGCGCATCTTCTGGCCAAAGTGTCACGGAAGCCCAAGACGATTTCATAACTGCGATAATCTTTCCAGTGATCCTAACTGACTCTGGAAGGATGAATGCTTATTTTATAAATACGATAAAACGAAATGCGATAAAATGACTTTCACCTTACTACGAAGAATTGTTCGTAGAAAGGTAAGCAGACAGCTTGTCGGATACGATCCAGATTCTTTTTTTTAAATTTATGCTTGACTTTATTATGTAAAATGAATGCGCGGATTGAGGGTGGAATGCGATTCCGAATATTGCGGATGCGGTTCGGATGCGGATCGGATGCGGATCGGATGCGGATCGGGTGCGGATCGGATACGGATCGGATGCGGATCGGATGTGGATCGGATGCGGATCGGATGCGGATCGGATGCGGATCAGAATGCGGATGATCAAACTCTTATCCGCGCAGCTTATTCATCATACAAAAGCCAGTCTGCCTACAGATTCGAACGGAAGTCACCCCGAGATCCGTGCTTCGAGTGCCGCATGGCAATGAGTTCAAGAAGAAACTTGGCACACGGCATTCGAATCGCGGATATTGAGGTGACTCGTGTTTGCAGACTGTCTTTTGTATGATGTGTGAGTAGTGTGACCCCGGCTTTAAGTCGTATTGGCGGCGAGATGTTCTGGTGTCGCCTTCCGGCAGTTTGATACTTTAGACCCATGTTACGGATAAAAAAACAGGACGCGGGATGGCCAAAAAAACATGCTTTTCGTGCAAGGCTCGTCAAATTATGAGGCGCTGGAGAAATGCAGCATTCTGCGTTAAGTCCTTATTTCGAACTCTTTTTGTTCGCCTTCCGCCCATTGAAAAGCATGCGGGAAGGGCCTTAGAACGCACCTGGTATCGCTGCGCCGCAGCGTTCTTCCGCAACATGAAGTTCGTCTGCGTTCCTCGCCGTCACCATGGCAACGAACGCCGAATGAATGGAAGCACGCACGCTACCGCCGCGTGAAGCCAGCAACAGCTGACGCCATTTTACGAACGCCGTCTGCTAGCCAAAGCCGAACGCGGTATGTCAGATCAACCGCCTCCGCCGCCGCGCCGCAAGCAAAGACGACGAAGCTGAGACACGCCGACGGCGAATAGGCGAGCAACAGCACCGCGAGACGACTACAACGGCGGCATTTATTGGGATCAAGGCTGCTTTCGCCGGCGCGCCGCTAGCAAAGACGACGAAGCTGAGGCACGCCGACGGCGAATAGGCGAGCAACAGCACCGCGAGACGACTACAACGGCGGCATTTATTGGGATCAAAGGCGCGAAATAAGCAAGAACAATTTTTATTTGAATCATAACACGCGATATCCAAGTTGGGGACCACATACCTTTGCTGGATCTTTCCTGTGAACTTTTTACAGAGACACGGGGTGCCGCGTACAGAACACAGCTCCGTTTGCAAAATATGGGGGCCCTGAAAAGGGCCGTTTAGACCGCTACCAGAACCTATAACTGACGTAACGAGCACTTGACGAGCGGTTGGCGCATAAGTCGTCTTTATGCACGCAGGCGGGCGACGGGCTCAGCGCAGCGGATCACTCGAAGTCACCGGGGCCGTCAGAATCCTCGTCCTCCGCACTATAGGGAAGGTCCCTGTCTGCGTCGGGGCTGTAGATTTTGGCGGCCGCGGCGACGAACGACTGGAATCTATCAGTGTTTCCGCGCGCCTTCTCTCTCCTCCAAAACATGAACTTTGCAAGGTGACCAGTGAAATGGTGGCTCTCGCGCCGTCCAGATGGAAGAGACTTTTTGACGTGGGCCCAGGTGCCCTCCACCGTATTGGTGTGCGCACCAGTGTTCGGGTCGACAAAGTGCAGCTTGTGGTTAACGGTGAGGTGCGTGAAGCGAGCGTCATCTGCAAGCTTGCGATAGCCAGCCCAACAATCAGTGATTATTCTTGTTCCAGGGCGGACCCACTTGGCTATTAGCCCTAGCAGGGTTTTAGCGTCACGGGTCTCCACGGGAACAAGAAAGCAGCACCCGCTGCCACGCTCCACACCGCCGAAAACCCACTGGCCAGGCCTTAAATACCCGCGATGGTACTTTCGCCGCCCGAACATACTCTCGTCTAGTTCTACTGTCACGTCTTCGCCGCCAATCATCTCTGAATGCGTAAAGACGGCATTTACCACAACCTCCCGACAAAGGCTCGTCCAATCAGTTATTGTCTTACTTGCGACATCAGTCTCCCGCTGAATGACGGCGCACGGTAGGTTCTGGCACCAGAGGTAGATGATTTTCATGAGTTGGGGAAGCGTCAGGTGCGATCCCTCGAAAAGGAACCGCTTCGTACCGAGACCTCGCCCCGGCACTGAACCTTGACCGGCTTCCTCTTGGGCACCTCACGAGTCATCCACACGGCGCATCTCCACGAATAGCCGTCCGCAGATCTAGCGCGGGCTTGCAGCGTCATCGCAGCTTCGCACTCTGGGCACGCACGAGAACCCAGGAGCAGGCCCATGCCCTGAAGCAAATTAATTGCTTCAAGAGGGTCCTTCATGGCGTCATGAAGACGGCACAAGTTGAACGCCATGGCACTGCGATGCTCGCCTCTGGAAGAATAAAGCGCCGAGTGAAAACTGCGCGCTTCTTTGCATTTATTATTTTTATTTCATCCGCCATTTTATACCTCGTGACACAATTCTAACGAACTCATTGGTTGATCGGTCGGACCACACCATCGCGTGACAAAACAAACGCCAATCGTGTGACCAGAACGGTTGCCACGGTCGGCATCGTTAGAAGAGAACAGTCGAACCCAACAACAAAATAAAGTAACAAAGTGAATAAAGAAAACAAAAATAAGAAGGGAGCCGTTGGAGTTTCGGCAACACGGACGCCGTCTTCTTTGATGAGAGGAGGAGCGGCCGTGCTACTCTGGCCGCACTGGCTGCTCAAAATCTCCTTTTTTTTCTTTTTCTTTTTTTTAACTTTACAGGGTGCCACGATCTTTATTTGAAGCTGATTTGTTAAATTAATAACAAACAACGCGTCGGAACGGAGGAGGTAGGGAGTCTTGGCGTCAGAATTCGACGTGGTAGAAAAGAAAAGAAAATAACGAATGCACAATACGTACCGTATGCCAAGACCGTTATACTCCGCACTCGGTGAGGACTCATGACGCCACCGACGACCGTTAGGCTATTTATTTTGTTTCCTTAGATTTTTTATCGTGACGACTACTCCACTGTGCCTCGAAGTCTCCAGCGGAGATCCGGCAGTTTTTAATAATAATTATTATTGTCGTTTGAAGGGCATTCTTTTTATGCTGCTTCGTTCCTGACGCCATAAAAATATTCTTTCTGTTTAGATTATAGGCGCGAAAACTCCACACTGACTAGGGCCTGAGTAACAACTCTGCATTACTCAGGCCCTAGTCCGTGTGGATGTTTCGCGCCAACAATCTAAAAAGAAAGAATGGCATATACACACATCACACGTGCACGCACTCAAAGTTGGTCCATAAGTCCAGTGTCCCCGACGTGTTTTTTTAGCGCTTTCAAAACGATACACTGATACCACCAAGTGTTCTCCGCCCAGGAAGTTTTGGTGACATTAAATAGTCTACTTGTTGTCTCCCTTACTCCGTCCCTGTCTTGCGGCGCATTTTCTCAAAAGTGGTTTATGGTCAAGCAGTTGCAGCGTTCTTCTCGTGTCTTCTCGTTGGGTGCTGTATTTCACGCATGCACACAAAAGATGCTAATAATGGAGCTAAATAATCGTACTAATGAATTATTGGACTAATTTTATTGGACTTAATGTATCCACAAACCAATCCGATCATGAACTAAACTTTTTTTATTTTCTTATACGTGGTGCTAAGTATTCTCGCCCCATATTTTTATGGCGTCAGGAACGAAGCAGCATAAAAAGAATGCCCTTCAAACGACAGTAATAATTATTATTAAAAACTGCCGGATCTCCGCTGGAGACTTCGAGGCACAGTGGAGTAGTCGTCACGATAAAAATCTAAGGAAACAAAATAAATAGCCTAACGGTCGTCGGTGGCGTCATGAGTCCTCACCGAGTGCGGAGTATAACGGTCTTGGCATACGGTACGTATTGTGCATTCGTTATTTTCTTTTCTTTTCTACCACGTCGAATTCTGACGCCAAGACTCCCTACCTCCTCCGTTCCGACGCGTTGTTTGTTATTAATTTAACAAATCAGCTTCAAATAAAGATCGTGGCACCCTGTAAAGTAAAAAAAAAGAAAAAGAAAAAAAGGGAGATTTTGAGCAGCCAGTGCGGCCAGAGTAGCACGGCCGCTCCTCCTCTCATCAAAGAAGACGGCGTCCGTGTTGCCGAAACTCCAACGGCTCCCTTCTTATTTTTGTTTTCTTTATTCACTTTGTTACTTTATTTTGTTGTTGGGTTCGACTGTTCTCTTCTAACGATGCCGACCGTGGCAACCGTTCTGGTCACACGATTGGCGTTTGTTTTGTCACGCGATGGTGTGGTCCGACCGATCAACCAATGAGTTCGTTAGAATTGTGTCACGAGGTATAAAATGGCGGATGAAATAAAAATAATAAATGCAAAGAAGCGCGCAGTTTTCACTCGGCGCTTTATTCTTCCAGAGGCGAGCATCGCAGTGCCATGGCGTTCAACTTGTGCCGTCTTCATGACGCCATGAAGGACCCTCTTGAAGCAATTAATTTGCTTCAGGGCATGGGCCTGCTCCTGGGTTCTCGTGCGTGCCCAGAGTGCGAAGCTGCGATGACGCTGCAAGCCCGCGCTAGATCTGCGGACGGCTATTCGTGGAGATGCGCCGTGTGGATGACTCGTGAGGTGCCCAAGAGGAAGCCGGTCAAGGTTCAGTGCCGGGGCGAGGTCTCGGTACGAAGCGGTTCCTTTTTCGAGGGATCGCACCTGACGCTTCCCCAACTCATGAAAATCATCTACCTCTGGTGCCAGAACCTACCGTGCGCCGTCATTCAGCGGGAGACTGATGTCGCAAGTAAGACAATAACTGATTGGACGAGCCTTTGTCGGGAGGTTGTGGTAAATGCCGTCTTTACGCATTCAGAGATGATTGGCGGCGAAGACGTGACAGTAGAACTAGACGAGAGTATGTTCGGGCGGCGAAAGTACCATCGCGGGTATTTAAGGCCTGGCCAGTGGGTTTTCGGCGGTGTGGAGCGTGGCAGCGGGTGCTGCTTTCTTGTTCCCGTGGAGACCCGTGACGCTAAAACCCTGCTAGGGCTAATAGCCAAGTGGGTCCGCCCTGGAACAAGAATAATCACTGATTGTTGGGCTGGCTATCGCAAGCTTGCAGATGACGCTCGCTTCACGCACCTCACCGTTAACCACAAGCTGCACTTTGTCGACCCGAACACTGGTGCGCACACCAATACGGTGGAGGGCACCTGGGCCCACGTCAAAAAGTCTCTTCCATCTGGACGGCGCGAGAGCCACCATTTCACTGGTCACCTTGCAAAGTTCATGTTTTGGAGGAGAGAGAAGGCGCGCGGAAACACTGATAGATTCCAGTCGTTCGTCGCCGCGGCCGCCAAAATCTACAGCCCCGACGCAGACAGGGACCTTCCCTATAGTGCGGAGGACGAGGATTCTGACGGCCCCGGTGACTTCGAGTGATCCGCTGCGCTGAGCCCGTCGCCCGCCTGCGTGCATAAAGACGACTTATGCGCCAACCGCTCGTCAAGTGCTCGTTACGTCAGTTATAGGTTCTGGTAGCGGTCTAAACGGCCCTTTTCAGGGCCCCCATATTTTGCAAACGGAGCTGTGTTCTGTACGCGGCACCCCGTGTCTCTGTAAAAAGTTCACAGGAAAGATCCAGCAAAGGTATGTGGTCCCCAACTTGGATATCGCGTGTTATGATTCAAATAAAAATTGTTCTTGCTTATTTCGCGCCTTTGATCCCAATAAATGCCGCCGTTGTAGTCGTCTCGCGGTGCTGTTGCTCGCCTATTCGCCGTCGGCGTGCCTCAGCTTCGTCGTCTTTGCTAGCGGCGCGCCGGCGAAAGCAGCCTTTGATCCCATAAATGCCGCCGTTGTAGTCGTCTCGCGGTGCTGTTGCTCGCCTATTCGCCGTCGGCGTGTCTCAGCTTCGTCGTCTTTGCTTGCGGCGCGGCGGCGGAGGCGGTTGATCTGACATACCGCGTTCGGCTTTGGCTAGCAGACGGCGTTCGTAAAATGGCGTCAGCTGTTGCTGGCTTCACGCGGCGGTAGCGTGCGTGCTTCCATTCATTCGGCGTTCGTTGCCATGGTGACGGCGAGGAACGCAGACGAACTTCATGTTGCGGAAGAACGCTGCGGCGCAGCGATACCAGGTGCGTTCTAAGGCCCTTCCCGCATGCTTTTCAATGGGCGGAAGGCGAACAAAAAGAGTTCGAAATAAGGACTTAACGCAGAATGCTGCATTTCTCCAGCGCCTCATAATTTGACGAGCCTTGCACGAAAAGCATGTTTTTAGACCGGAGTTTGGACATGAACACACCGTAGCGCCCTCGTTTTGGGGTAGTACAAGCTCACCTGATTGAGCCTCGCACTACTTATGGCACGTTGGTCGAGCTTTTTTAATTCTGCCTGGTGCTGAAGAACGAAAAACACCTTTGGACGCCGAAATCGGCCAGACTCAACGCCGCAAGACAATCAAAAGTGCCAAATTCATGACACCACCGCTAGGTACGCGTCTATTATCTCTGGGTGGTGACGTCGAAACACCTGTGTCGCGACGCTTTCATTTTTCTTTTTCTTTGTCATGTCTACTTTGGAACGCGTGGAACGGCATCTCATGGCTCGCGCTCTTAGCGTCTTAGCTTTGACGGCGTTCGGATTTTTGTTGGTTCTTTATATTTTCATCGTGATCTCGCGCTCCGCGCCAGAGCAGGCACACTTCTGCATGCCTGACAGTTTGAGACGCTCGAGTTTGTACTACCCAAAACAAGGCCTAACAAGTCCCTTTTCGCAGCACCCCTGGGCAACGCAGGAGGCCTATCAATGTGCCGAAGCGGCAAATCATTGCGCTCTGAAACCAACACAGCCAACAGCGTCAGAATTGAAGTTCTTACATTACCCTTATTTCCGTCGATGAGAAATCCTTTGCTGACGACATAGTCAGTATTTGACCTATCGTGGAAGGCCGACTACAGCGACGCTTTCGAACGCGCACGTCGTCAATAGACCTCTTTAACGCTTTGCTTAGTACCGTAGCGGCCCAATCCCAAACCAACTCGCGGCCTGCTCCCGCGAGCCGGTTCAAAGTTGCAAAAGTCATCGCGTGCGTCTCCTGCGCGATAACTGGAGCTTCTGGTTTTCTTTTATTATTTTTACACCAATGAGACAGGTGTCTTTGGGATTTTGATAAGCTTTGGCCCAATCCCGAATCGGCTGGCTGGAGCAGGAAGCGAAAAGCTTTTCGTCACGTGTTCACAGCAATTTACGAGTCACCACAGGTCACACACTGATGCCCTTTCGGCAGCGAAACTGTTTACGCTCCTGGTACGTTTTCCGAGCTAGTCTCGATTTCCAGCTGCCGTGACTGGCAGCATTTGCCGCAAAATAACTTGAAGCAGAATTTTTTTTCTGCTTCAAGTTATTTTGCGGCACATTTTGCCTGTCACGGCAGCTGGAAATCGAAAACTATTCGGAAAACGCACCAGGAGCATCTGTCATCTCTTACATCTTACATTCTTACATCTCTCAACTGCTTTAGCTTCTGTAAACGACGGGCTGCAAATTTTTAATCAAAACATGCTAGTTAAAACAAAACGTTAAAAGGTTAAATAGTTGCATTTGTTTAATTAAGTATATTATGGGCACTTTACACTTGCGTCCTCACGTCTGTCGCCGTGGACAGCGCAGTCCCGAAGGAATCGTTTTTTTCATAGCAAGTTCCCTTATTTTTGTACTGTCACTCTCACGTGAAACACCTTGTATAAAGGCGAGAAAGCGAGTCCAGTGACTAAACTTTTCTTAAAGATTTGACTGCTGAAACGATTTGTCCTGAGCCACGGATACATGATGCACTCTTTTACGCCTTACTAAAAAAAGAAGGAACCGATTACAAGTACAATTACTTCATTTAGAAGTGTAACTGATTACAGTAATCAATTACTGCATCACAAAAGTAATAGAAAAATTACCAGAAAGTAATTGATTACTTTTCACGTTACTTTTTTAACTTTTTCTTACGCAATCCAAAATGCATACAAACGTTCAGAGTGGTTACATTCTGTTTCCTTTTGACATTCACACCTTGTTAAGCTTCAACAGCAGTTGTCGTTCGAAGTTCTCGTCAGTTATCTTCCCATGTTTCCTGGTGAAGATATCTGCCGCGCCACTAAAGACCCTCTGGACAGATGCGCTTGAGGGAAGAGCGTTGTTGTAGCGCACAAACACTTTGCGTGCCAGTTGGTGGTTGCGCACTGCTTCGACGGACTCTTCCGAGTCCTTTAGGTAGCGACCGAGGCACTCTCGATCGGGTAAAAAAAGGGTGTCCAACGATGGTGCTACATGAGAAAGTTTTAATAGATCGTTCCGATACCTCCGATTACGATACCCGATACCGATGCGATGCGTGCGCAAAGGTGCCGGAGGGGTATCGGGTGTCGTTATCGGAGTCATCAAAACGCTCTAGTAAACTCTCTAATGACGAGTAACGCACGGGCAGACCGAGCAATCTTTTTTTGTAAAACAAAAACTTTACCCAATAATTTTAGCTCTTTTGGAAACATATAATTGATTACCTGTAATTGATTACAGAAAAATAGCAATTGAATTACAGCGACCGTTACCGCAGAAAAAGTAATTGAAGCGTAAAACTTTTGCAATAAAGTGTCATTCATTACGAGCAATCAGTTACTCGTAACTCAATACGTACACGTCTGCGTGGATGTGACCGTAGCGCGTGGAATAGAGATATGACGAATGGGATTGGTTAGAAGAAAATGAAGCAGAAGGACTGGGCGCGTGTGATTGGTTCCCTCTCAGTTCAATGCGCTAGTGTCGCATTAAAGTAAAAACGTTACTGGATTGGCAGACACAAAGAAGAGAAAGTATGCAAACGATAGACAAAAAGGTTAATCTGGTCTGCCTCTCCGGGACACTTTTCTTGATGCGCCAGGAAGCGTTCTTATCCACTTTGATACGTGAATATAAATCACTTTGATAACAATAAATATGCGTAAATCCTAAGTAACAAGAACCGTGTTCATTTATCCTAAATTTCAGACTGCACAGTTGTTCCTACAAAACGAGCTTTACGACAAAGCAAATTTATAGCGAAGAGGTGATACAAATAGGGAAACCACAATAACTGTAATTAACATTTGTAAGAAGGTGATTTTGTGCTTTCGACATTTCCTGTCTTACTTGATTTGTTTGGTATCAGAGTCTTTATCCTTGTTTCGAAGTGAGGCTTATGAAGCGGTGCTAAGCTTTTTATGTCTGTTTCTATTTTCTCTTTGAATTAGGTCAAAGTGAGTCAGCCATCTTCCGCGCATTGGTAATTTTGGTGATATTACTATCCCTACACCGGGCTCATTCGAACCGTTCCTCAAGCACGAACCTCTTACGAAATGTAAATAATTTTAAATGATCTGGACACATACAATAGAACCTCAGAATATACTATTCTGTAATAAGAGCACATATACCGTGTTTCAAAATCTGCTTTCCACTATGTATATATAAATATATAAAAGATTAATAAGATTTAGACTTTTATTGTGCTTGGTGGTGCGTTCTCGATACCACATGCGCGTCAGTCAAGGGCTAATGTATTGTGAATCATGCAAAGAAGATTCGTAGTCACCTCGCTTAAGGCATGAATATAAATAGTCATAATAATAATTTAAAAAAAATGCGTTGGGTATATTGATAAAGTAAAATTGTTCATGATGTTATTTGCGCTAACAGGCTTCCCTGGCAGGCTCTCCATCATTCTGTATAGTGAAGTGCATACTGGCCGAGGTGTTTATTATGCCATATTAAGCAGGAAACTCTATATTGGTCTTATTGAAAGAGTGTGTGAGAACGTTACGCATACATCGCAACTTTTAGGAATCCGCTAAAAAGTCAAACGCAGCAACACACCCACACACATTAACTGTATACCTGACAGAGGATGATTGAGTTGTTTACAACTAATCTTTAGAATGCGTCAGCGCAAAACTTACGCCTCCGAGGAAAACACCCGTGTTGCGTCTATATCGCTGCAACTTCGAAGCATTATGTTATCCGGCGGAGTGCCGGATAAAGTTTACACGCCTTTCATATTTTACGTTTTTTTACGGCGTGCAAGCTCGTCTGCTCTTTTGTGCGCTTCGCGCGTTTGTTTACCTGAGCTCACGTGATTTTGGTTTCCCCCGACCTTGCCTTAGCTGCCCGTCGCTTGGCTGCCACTTGACTGCCTCGTCATTGCTTATTCCCTGCTCGTTCGCTGTGTTGACCCTTCGATTGGCGTGGCCCTCCTCGCGTTCACGCTGCGCTTAAGACGCCTTTTCCCGTTCTACTGAAAAGTTTGATATTTTATGTACGAAATGGGAGTAACCGAATAAGATGTTCATTAAAAGCTGCACTGAGTAGTTACCAGACTCTCGGAGTCTACGCTTCGTAACCGGAGGATGTTGCATGCTACCGGCAATTTTAGACGATGTTCGGAACATTTGGAATCATACCATCTGCGAAATAGATTTCTACGAAGCCGAAACAAGTCAAAAACACACAATTCAAACGAACACATTACATTAAACTAAGTTCGACAAGCGTGTACGCGTCGACGTGCTCGAATAAATGAAAGTTGAATACGAAAGGGAACGAGAACAGACTTTAGGGAGTACTCACCGGCGGCCGTAGCTGTGTGCGCGGCTGCTGAGCAAGTGCATGAGGACGAGCTTCCGCAGTTCATTTGCAACGTGCATTCAGCACCATCAAGATTGCCGGTCTTAGCAGCCTATTGATGCGAGTTCGTTCTGAGCATGCGCTCTAAACATCGCCCTCAAATATGTCGTCCGGTGAATGCCCGGCCCCTATACAAAACGACCCCTTCAAGAAAAATATATATATGTCGGGAGCGAGGGAAGATTGACAAATACAGCCTTAGTAATAAGGTGAGCAAAGAGGAGAGAGGGGGATTATTGCATTTTTGCATTAAAATCAGGCAAAGGGAAAGGCAAAAGAAGTGTAAAAAAGTGTATATACCTTTATATATATAAAGAAAATATAGCGTGGATGCCGAAGAGCATAAAGTATTGAAGTCGCACTTCGAAGCGTTGTTCGTGTTTTAAAGCATTTAGTGAGACGACGTTTCGGCCTGAGCCAGGCCTTCTTCAAGACCGGTTGCCGAAATTGCTTACTGAGATGTTTTGGTCTACAAACCTGGGTGACATCACGCGCCACAACACCTGATTCACATGGTGCGATTTTACCTGTGTTTTCGCAGTTGCAACGTCGCTCGTGCAGCGCAAAAGAGTGTGGTGGAGTCTGTGATGCTCAACGTCGCAGTTGCGAAATCGCAAGAAGTATTCGCATCATGTGAATAAGGCTTAAGCCCAAAACAATGATAGCCGACAAAATGCTCCACAGTGGTAACTTTAGCACACTACTACGCTTCCAACGCGTTCAAAGTCTGTCTGAAAATTACTGATTTAGTGGTTTCCCATGATGCTCAGCGAGTTTCTAATTGGAACGATATGTCTATTCTCACTAATATAAAGGACAATTTGTCATTTTTAATTGATTAGCCAACAAATTTGTAAGTATCGCGCATTTCCTGACGTCCGTCGCCACGGGTAATGCGGTCCCGAGAAAATTGTCGTTTTACCTGAAATACACTAACGTTTGCGAAAAAGCTGAATGGAGCCAGTTACCGAAAACCACCTAAACCGGGCCCCACTTCCCATTCAAATTTTCAGAAAATCACATAAGTTTTTAATGAGATTACGGTTAGTTATAAGCACTACATGTTGGAAGAGAATGATTGCTGGGCGACGTGTAGAATATTTCTGCGGTAAAACAAAGCACGCATTTTTCAATATTTTTTTTTGGTGGGTGGGGGGGGGGTACACGGTGTACATTATTTTGAGGATCTATAGGCGTCGCGTGTTTTCGCGGGATCTCGAATGTCTGGGTTTACAAGACGATATTAAGGTAAAGCACCGTATAGCTTGCTCTGGGATGCATTGAATTTATCTCCCTTGTGTGTTACGTGTCTCGTTGGGAAGACCATCCATTTTTTTCAATATTTGCGCTTCGGTGATTTCGACAAAGCAGCCAGGTAATTACGCTGGCACTTGGAGCAGCGGCGCATCTTCCTTCATCGCCCGCGATTTGCGCCCGCGCATTCGCTGGCGTGCCTAGGCCATTGATTTCTTAGACACGCGTCTATCGAGCGCCAAAGCAAGAGTGCTCGCATTTATTCTCTGGAATAGAGCCTACTTACTCTCCGACCAGATGCAGCGAAGCTGAACTACGTAAACAAGAAGGTTCGAGCGAAGAACTACGTATACACGCTGTCGAACCTCCTGGTGAACAACAAGTGGAAAGCAAAGAAATGATCTGGCTGCCCAACACCGCGGATTTTCGAGTGCTCAAAGCGCACCGCGGTCTTCCAAAATTTCTAGCTCTTATACTGAGTTTTTTTCTTATCTTCATTTTAGCGTTGTGGCTGCAGCGTGAATGCATTCACGTCGATATTTTATTTCTGGATCTTTCACTTTTTTTTCCCCTGTTTCTTTTCTGTGGGTTTCTCCGAATATTCCTGCTCTTTGTGTGTTCGTGTGTTCCTCTGAAAATTTCCGCTCTTTGTGTGTAGGTGTCTCTACGTGCGTATGCGCCTCGAAGTATGTGTTTCTGTTTGTTATGCGTACGCGAGCGTGGCCGTAGATAGTAAACGAAACTTGAGAGTAGAGCCGCCTCGAAACGATTCCGATCTTGGGTGTGCTTCACCGCCGCTTTTCCGATTGCGGGACTGCTGATCCGCGCGCCTCTTATCCTTTATTTTTTTTTTTGTACCCATTTGCAATTTCGTACTCTACTTTGTTTTTGTATATTATATTCTCTTCTACGCACGCCCTTCTCGCGAAGGGGAAGAACTTTCGCTATACTTCAGTAGAGCCGCGAGACACACGCATGCACGCCGATATTATCCCTTCTCTGATCCTGAGAAACGGCTTAGCAGAACGTCGCAAGACCGTCACACCCTCATGAGCCGGGATTTGGATGTAGGAGGAACTTTGATATTCGTGTCGTGGGTGTGAAGGCTGTAAATCCGTCTCCCTGGCCGATATGCAACAAAGAAACAAAGTATACCTACAAAACAGAAAAAGAACAAAACAAAAAAAACCGGGAGTGTATATTGCTTGTCGCCCGAGAGTGTAGATTTAGTCCTTATACAGTAAAATTGCGTTCGCTGAGATTACGAAACAGCAAGCTGAAGTTTTGTGAACGCTACGTGATCCGAAGCATATTTGGGAGTTGCGCCTCTGTGTTTTGTTGAAACGCGGTTGCGGATTTATGGAGATCCGTAAAACTTTGTTCCTTGCGTGGGCTTAGAAGTTCAGGTTTGCTTTTCTGCCAAATATGGCATACCGCGACGCTTGATGTGAACGAAACAAAACAACTGTCAGAGGGTTTATGTTTTGCTCTTACAAACTCTACTACCAAAAAAAAAAAGAAAACTTGAAAATGTTTGCGTTTCTACGATAACAAAATAAAGGCTCGAATACGCGATAAAGGTATCTGTTCCATGGCGTTGTTCGGAGATTAGACTAGGTATTCTTTGAAGCCCTGCTTGGCATTAGGATTGTTCTTTTTAATTTGTTCTTTACTTTGGATTTGTTCTTTTTGTTCTTTCTAAACGGTATGCTGACGGTGTCTCGATCATTGTACGAGACGGGAACGCTGATTTGTGGATGAGTCAATGGGTACAGTCACTGACAGCAGGACGTGTTTTATTCTGTTCACAATTCTTTCTCCGTGATATGTTCTTCGCCGTTGTTATCAGTTGATGCCTGAATCTTGGCCCCGGAACGATGATAAGACGTTGTGAATTCGCGACTTCCCACGTTTCTTAAGTTGTCGGTAACTATTAGCTCTTTCTCGCGTGAGTTGAAACGTGGTGGCGCCAGTGTGCAAATAGCCTCCAACGACTTCCGGCTCTGAACTAGACGGTGCGTGTTTTGCATTATTTTGCGAAGTCAAATATACACGTTATCTTCAAAGAATGGCCACTTGTAACACTGCCAGACTTAATTCGCTCTTATGATAAAAGAATTACGAGTAAAAAATTAGGAAATTTATGTGAACCGGAAGTGTGCCAGGGCTACCCAATAGGTGGCACCACTCAGTTTGTTGCCAAACAAAGAAGGGCGAATAGCGTAGAACACGTCTCTCTCTCTTTCTCTCTCTGTCGCGTTCGCCTGCAAGCGCTTCGAACTTGTGAATTGCCTGCAAACAGTTTTCACTCTCAGGTGAGATGTTAGATTTCAATACATTCGTCAAAACCAGGCATCTGGCTTCTGCAATCTGACTACTATGTAAACCAGATCCCATATGATGCCAACAGAATCTGGCTGTTGTCCCGGAAGTCGCCAGGTTTGTATGCCCTGGTTGCTTTATGGTACACCCTTCGGAATGTTGTGATCTCTCCTGTAGCTTTTTCCAGCGTTATGCCTTCCCGTCACCTATATCAGTACTTTATTTCTATTTTTTATTCTGGCCATACAACGCATTGGATGAGCTGGTTAATGGTTCAGAAAAGTATATATTCCTTTTTTTCAGCTTGTTCCAGCCGTTCTGCTGTTTTTTCTTAAATGTATATTTAATCTGAAGTTTTGCTTTTTTATACTATTTATCTTTTATCCTCTGTCACTGATCATTGCTACTACTTGCAACCAAAGCTTTTAGACAGTTCAGCAGGACGAAACTCTGTTCCCAGCTCGAGGCTGTCCGAAACAAAAATCCTCCAGTGTCGTTGTCAGTTGCCTGTTAGCTTACTTCCACTACTCCGAGAAGTATAATACATATAAACTTTGTCACCTTAGCACGGACTAACTACAAAGACATGTGCAAGCGCGAGCGGCTAGGCTTACTGCCTTGACCATATATCCTCCTCTATACTCACAAAGCCTGGCTGTTCGACGACGGAACCATAGAGTGCCCGGTCGCAGAATTGGAGCGCGAGGATCTGGTACCACAGAGCTTTTCTCGGGGAGTCTGGACGTCAGCGGTCAGCTTTTGCAGCGGTGACGACCCGAAACATGATTTTCAAACCCGACAAGAAAAGAAGCGGTAGCGCGAGGAACGCGAGGAGCACCAGCGGACATTCCATCGCTCGGGAGAAGTGTGTTTCGGCGTCTCGCCGCAGCGGGGTGCCCGTCACATGGCTCTCCTCTCCCATCCGTTGTCTGCCGCTCTACCTTTTCACTTTCGGCGGTCGCTTCTCGCGGCGATCTGCCAGGCTTAGTCAGTATAGAGGAGGCTGTGCCTTGACCACGGTCTTGACTGAAGCACTCGCTGAATGTGCGCTCGCGGAGCCGCCGAGGCTTCATCCAAAGCAACTAACTCGCGCTTTTAGCATGCGCGGCTAACAATAATGCATGGTGTAAGGTGGAGACGTATGAGTCATAGTAACAACAAAATGCAGGATAAAGATTGCGCCAATGAAAAGAGCACCTCCTGAGTGAATATTCGCATCGTTCAGCGATAGTGCTTTGGCAGTGTGGGAATTGTGTTCGTTCGTAGATGATAACGTTCGCAGCAAATATTCTTGCTTACACCTCCCTGAGACGAGAACAAACGGTGCAGGTTCAATATCGCTCTTTGCCAACTTAGCTAGATTTTCTTACGCCTCACAAACCTGATGTTTCGCATCGGCCATTCAGATCAATGTCATTGAAGCCCATTGCATGCTGAGAGATAGAGAGGGTTCATTAGATTGACCACCAGCTTCAGTTAAGCTAGTCAGAATTTTGCTTTTTGTATTGTCCATAGCTTAAACATATACAACTTTTTAGAAAAAAGAAAGGTGCTGCGCTAGCGCGAAAAGATGCTACTGCCTCTTGTCTGGTTAATAGGAAATGGGCGTGTCGCCGTTCCCAGGCATACAGTGAGCCAGGCTGCTGCGGAAGCAAAACTGCGTCGCGCGTTGCTTCGTTTCTCATAATTATAGTGCGCTGTGTCGCGAGTGGTTGCATGAAATAATTCAATAGAAAAGGGAACGCGGAGTTTTTTGTTTTCTTTTTAGTACTCCGTCGGACAGTTTGTGTCCCACCAAGTGAGAAGCTCGTATTGCTGACATGAGGAGAAAGAATCCAAAGAACTCACCATGGCATCTGAATGAGCTCTGCTGGAACTGCCTTGATCGCTCATTTTGTTGCGAGTACGTCGATTTTCTAAGCTTCTGACGAGACTTCCATGCACCGTGAAACCTCGTTTTGCAACCCTCACTTCCAGTTATGTATATATTATAGTTATAGATATTGCCACACTTGTGTCGCCGAGCCAGCGCGTGTGTGGCAGAATGGTTACCGTGCTTGGCTTTCGCGCGGAGGATCCAGGTTGGATTCCAGTGTGCGGATGTTCTTTTATTTATTCTTTCAGCTTGGCGTTCTCGTAAGTTCGAGAACCTTCTCGTCTGATCGAGTTACGAATGTTATACGCGCCGAACGTTCTATAGGCCAAACCTTCCAGTAACCCACGCGTCTACAAAAGGGCTCCGCGTGGCAAGCCGGAGTCTGTTTCGCTCTTGCGCTCGATCGTGCTACTCCTCCGACCTTCGACGCCTGCGATGCTACGTCCTTGTATTTTTGTTTTGCGCACACATTCTCCCCTATTAAACGTTTAGTTTCCTACAGCACTAACCGCCCCAGACAGCTCATTACGATAAAATGGGGTGAATATTGTCCAGATATTTTGCACAACTAAGCCTCTCGTACAGTGGGGTAATTTCTTCACACCACTGGACATTATACGAATAAAAAAAGAAGTAACTGTACAGCGAAATACAATGTAACTTCGTACGTCTGCAGGTGACGAATAGATACATGATTTTAACCGACATTAGCATACAAAACGTTACACTGATAGTGAAGCCACTCGATGGCACTGAATTTCTGAGAGGGTCTGTGGGTGGTCAGAATAAAGTCACTCATAACACACATGTAAAGCACAACGACCTGCTCAGCTGTTCGTACCTTATGGAGGATCCAGAGGGGACGAGCGTGTCGACAATAGGGACTGTCCTTTTTGTGTGAGACTAAATACGTTACGTGAGCGACTACTATTTCACGCAACTGAAAGGGGGAAATGGGAGGGGGGGGGATGCGGCGATGAAAGAGGGAATGATTATCATTCGTTTGTAATCTCTGCGAACGATGGGTTTTATTGTGGCATGAGCTGGCACGTCTCCTATGGAGTTAGTCTGGGAAGGCATAAATGCGGTCTTTTCGATGTTGCATAAGGGGGTGCGCTGCAACTGGGAGTGAGGTGTGTCGTTCGCCTGCAGGGTTTTAGCCGTATTCATCGTCCTCAACTAAGGACGGCGAAGATGCCCGGAAGAAACACATGTATATTATAGTTGGAAACAACTTTCTGTGGCCATGACGTCATATCTATCTTAGTGCCCGGCTCTCGCGCACCGTGAGGGCGGATCAAAGCTGTGCACACGCGTTCTTGATTCTCCTAAAATTCCACATAAAAATGGCGTGGGAATGAGAAATTCCTAGGAAGAGAACTGTAAAGATTGTTCTACAGTCAGTGACAGCCCGAGAACGACAGGGAGGACTTTGAGTTGTCCCACATCTGTGGTCTTTCTAGCTCGGATGAAACTTGGCCGTCTTGTGGGTTTCGAACGTGCACTCGCAGCCATAGTACGACAAAAAGAGACAAACGCGTGCTGGAGGCCATGAATCCGGAAAGGACGCCCTGACGTTCTTATCCTTTCCAATAGCGCTCACTAATAAGGAATTCTCTTGGTGGATTTGAAACGATCCGAAAGCACTCGATGCTCGCTTCTTCAGTTCTTTAAAACAAGGTAAAGAGGTCCTTTAAAAAAAAAAAGAATTAGAGCTGGGTTTTAAAGTATTTTTATCCCGTGAATCTATCATAAGGGGGAAAGTTGGGCTAGTTGGTGATCTATAATATTAAAAAAGGGCAATGAGAGACGGCCAAGGAAGATAGAAAGAGACGAACCGTTACCTTACAACTGAACTCTATTTCCGTAGTCACCTAATTTATGTAAACGGTGTCAACAAAATAAAAAGTAGCCAATGAAGAAACACAGCTACACACACCTAAAAGGCTAATTATTGTTATCTCACTCATCGACAGCAACACAAACGTACCAAGCCAAAACAGAGACAACATTACGCGGGAGATACTCGAGGCCCCAGAAATTGGTAGATTCTAACTGCTGTATGTCAGAACTCCCTCTGTGTCATTGTCAGATAAAGGACTACGGTTTCTGGACCGAAGGAAAGTAATTTATCTGGCTGATGATGAGTGATGTAACAATAATTTACCCTTTTAATGGTGTGCATCTAGGTTTCTTCATTGGCTGGTTTCTTGTTCACACCTGTTATATATTCTAAGGTGACTAGGGAAACAAAGTTCTGTTGCAAGTTGGTGCTCTGTCTTTGTCTATCTTCCTTGTCCGTGTCTCGTTGCGCTTCTTTAATATTACGAATCTTTCCCGTTCGTTTTCCCCGAAGATGTAACTAAACGCGAGAATACACGAAAAACCCCCGACCAGTCGTTCCGTCATATGCAGACCTTTCTGCCGCCAAGCGCGTGTCGCTGGTCTGGGCAGCGCGTCAAGTTGCAAACTTGACAGGTGTTCACTGTTGTTTGTTTGGCAACAAGCTTAATGGCGCCATCTATTGGGTAGCCCGGGCACACTTCCGATTCACGTATATTTACTAATTTGTTTTTACTCATGATTCTTTTATCATAAGAGTGAAATAAGTTTGACAGTGCTATAAGTGGCCGCTTTCAGAAGATGGCATGTATATTTTATTTCGCATGTACTGCAAAACCCGCCTTCTAGTTCAGACCCGAATGTGGTTGGGGGCTATTTGCGCACTGGCGCCACCACGTTTGAACTCACGCGAGAAAGAGCAAATATTCTTCTGCGCTGACAACAGTCGTGAGGACTTTTTCTGACCTTTTTGAAAATAGCAAGAGTGCGCGTGCAAAGCTGTGATAGGCGCTGAAGATGCGCGAGAGCGGAGATTTCAAAAACTCCTGATATGACGTGAGGCTCCCTTAAGGAGGGGCTTGAACGGTACTTTGAAAATGATTTTCTCCAACTTCCGTGCATGCATTGAATTGAAAGAAAACAAAAACCCCGAGATTCTTGAGTCTGGAAGCCAAATGAAGAGGATGTAAGAGGTTTTCCTAAAATACAGAACCGCTTCAGTTCCCCTTTAAATGCGAGCACCGCTTGCACGTTTAAAAGCTACATACAAAAAAGGGCTAGTTCATCTTAAATGAGTTAGGGAGTGTCCTCAACATCCTATTATCGCTCCGCAACCAATATGATACCAGCATTTGCCGATAAGGACATCGAAGAACAAATCACAAAGCAAGACGCGTGGTAATCATAGGTGCTCTACTCTGCGTTTCTCAAGAAGTCCCGTGACGTTAGTGCTCTGTCCCAATTCCGGGGACCGATAAGAAAGAAGGCAGATCGGCGTCGCCCTCTGCCCCGATTTCTCCGTCGACGACAACGCCCCGAGAGGCAGGTGGATGACCGCGCTAAGCTCAATCAATGAACTCGGCGTATATGACGCGTGCGCGTTCCGTGTTCGACGCTGCTCCGGCCTTTTATCAATTTGCGGTGGGCCGTGCGAGAATCATTAACGCTGCTAATAGCGCCGACCTCCGCCCAGCGACCGAAGCCCATTAGGCAAATGGAACGAGAGGGAGAATGCTGAGCGAGTGTCGCGTGGTCGAGTCGCCTCGGTCGGATCGCGGGAAGAGACGGTGCGAGGGCACGCGAAATCATCGAAGCCCCCTGGCCATGTGTTCTCGCGATACAAAAGCGCGAATCGAAGGACTAGTACATCGACTTATCTAGCTTAGGTCACAGAGCGCAGCCGATAGCTACAAGCGCGAGCTCCGGGCTTCCAGCGTCCCTGCCAAGCACGCGCGCTCGTGCAGTACAGGCACTGTTCAGCGCCAGCACGCTCGCGCTTGTAGCATCGGCTGCGTCTGGACCCGAGCTGACAACGTAAGGTAGAAAACAGAGCCTAATCTAGGAGCGCGAGTGACGCACGGAGCTGCGTTTCAGGGTGCGGGCAGCACGCCATGCGAACGAGCACGTGTGGTAGAGAATTCTATTTTATAGACCTTTTTTTTTTCATCTTCCCTACTATAGCCGCGTAGTTCACATATCAAGTATTGAGATCGCATACTTTCGGGGTTTTAACTGAAAAACACCGATAAGTATCCGTCGGTGTAGAAAATATGCTTAAAAACGGAATTCACCCATTTCCGAAGTTTTTTTGGTCCAGCTGAAACTGTTTTAGTGTCAAAAGTCTACCCTCTTAGACCCCAAATCTTAGTTTTTCAAGCGATTTTTTAAACCGATTATTACTGTTTTTAGCGTTCGTCCGAAAGAAATAACCGAAATACACCAATATCTTGAAAATAAATAAACAGCGAAAAACATCCCCCGATTTCTCTTATAAATAAACGGCGGAAAATTTGTGGTCTACCGATATGTGGGGCGAAAAAAAAAGAAAGCTAGACATTACAATATAGAACAAAAAAGAAAAGAAAAAAAAGAAAAGAAAAAGACAAACAAGAAAATTATATAGAGCACATAACACAGGACACGTAAGACATATTGCCCAATTACTAAGTAGCAAACCAGCATCATTCGCGAGGTTGACCCTTTCGTGTTTTTTTCTCTTTCTCCCACTATCTATCTAAAGATTGAGAGTCGTGATTTAAACGTGATCACCTTCTAGCGATGTGACTAGCGCAGAACGATGTTTGTCCGCATACCTGAAGTTGCGAGAATCAAGATGGTGGCGCCCGCGTAGAAAACGTCTGTACGCAGAGAAAGAGAGAGAGGTGGAGAGGAAGAGGAGGATCAGAAACGGAGAGGGAGAAAGATAGCGGGAGAGAAATGGAAAGAGGCAGAAGATGAAGAGAGTAAGTTAAAAGAGAAGGGAACCGCGAGAAGAAAGTACAGCGTCCGATGGAGAAAATGAAGCCCCGATTTCGGGCCTGGTTAAATAAGCAACGCATTGCAGAGAGCTGAAACACCTGATAAATTCTGACACTAGTGGTGCTGATTAAATTCGCAAGTTTGAGAACATGACTTTACCTAAATACAGGGATATAACAGACAAAAAAGACAATTCTTTATGAGCCGACGTCCAGCTAGAACTAATAGGCCCATTCGTCAAACCAAGAAATGGCAGTGTGGGCGCCTGTGGCATTTGTTCAGTGAAAACAACTGTGCCAGCAGAAAAGAAAATAAGATTGTCTCTCTTACTGACACGTGGTTTTAATTGGAATGATTGCCCTACCTTTGTTGGACGAATGTCATGACTAGGTGGACTTCGACTAACAGAGAAAATGCGTTCCTTTCCTTTTTATCTCCATCCAGGCAACCTCATGTTCTCAAACATTTATTCAATAAAGTCTATTTCTTTCATCTCTATCACCCCCGCTGCATGACATACGCAGGGAGTTGCCGTTTCTGCGATGCCCAGTTTATTTATGCTTTCCGAAAGCTGGGTTTTACTTTTTCGATTGAACCCTGTAGTTTGTATGTTGTAGATGCGTCGAGAAAAAACGAAGTAAGACGGCAATTTGAGCGAACGAAACCGGCAGGAGACATCTGAAAATCAAAGTAGACACGAGAATCCTTGGAAAACATTGTGGAACCAAAAAGCACGTAGATAAATAAAATATTAGAGGGACCAATGATACGAAACCACGAAAAACAACCCATTAATATGCAACGCTCTAACATACATTGACCTTTGGAGGTGAAACCGTCAGTGTAATTTTGGAAAGCAATATCGAACTACAAAGTGTTCGACGTGGTCACGGACGTTACTACCAACTCTTTCCGTAGCAAGTTATTTACTCTCCCATTTTATGTCCCAATTTTAGTGGAGCATGCGTCATGCATCGTATTTGGGCATAAAAGCGCGTTGCACGTCTCCAATAAATAAAAAAAAAATTTTTTTTTTTGCGCGTTGTTGCAGTCGACGCAGAAACAGTAATGAACTTAGAGTGAAAAAATTAGAGATTCAAATCTGTTTTGCAAACTGGATAAGGTGCGCTAAAGAAACCTGTACAAAACTTAGAGAAACAGATAACAGGCGAAACAAGATCAGAACCTGTTCGTTCGTATTCCTAATTTCACTTTTTTTTTTACTTGTTAGCTTTTGTTTAGTTTTGCAGAAAAGCGGTGCAGAACGCGAGGCTCTTTTTTCGGTTTCGAAAATAAGTGCATCGAATATATGTTTTTTATAGGTGAAGTTTCAGACGGGCTAGAATTGCGCGCAACGTTTTGCGTAGATAGCACTTTCGTCGATTTGGGAATGCTCCAAAGTTTCCGCTCATGGGCTTAATGTAAGTATCCCTTTGTGTATGCGGTATCGAATACTGTAATGACAATGATGTTAACGATGTCTTTATTGAATGACTGTGTTACGATCCAGTACTTGACGTCACATCTGAGAAATATGAGATACCGGGTGTAATCTGTGTTTCGCGACGCGAGCTCACCGTGACGTGTGGTGGCAGAACAGAAAGAAAATCCGCAGTTCTGTCGAAAAACTGTTCGTACTGGAAAATCTAACAAAAATTACGCGTGCTTTATTGCCTGAAAAAAAATCAGCAATGACAAGTAATTTGAAGGAATGCTGAACCAAACATTTTTATTTCCATAATAAGTGGCGCACAATCGTTCGACGAGCCAGCAGCCGCCGGAGTGAGCGAGCATACGCAACTGACGCAGCTAAGTTGGAATGGAGGATAATGACTGACGTCATAATCCTCCATTCCAACTTAAGTTGACAGTGAAATGTGTGGGCGCCGGGAAAAAGGAGAATAAAGACAGGCCTTTCATCTCCATATTGGGGTCTGGTGTAAAAGTTGGGCGATTAATTGGTCTAACAAGTGCGTAGCTTTTACTTGTGGAGATGAAAGACTAGTCTTGATTATCCTTTTCCCCGGAGCCCACACATTTCACTGTCATCTTAAGTGTGAAGGGAGGATTATGATGTCATTTTCGTTTGCGTATGCTCGCGCGTACCGGCGGCTGCTGGCTCGTGGAAAGATCGTGCGCCACTTATTATGGAGACTTAAATGTTTGGTTCAATATTCCTTTAAGGCCGGTTCTCACATGCAGCGAAGCGCTGATGTAGCACTGCTCACGTGTCGTCAGCTACTTACCGTCTGCCATGAGCAACAGTTTTGACGGTGCGATACAAAGCTGGTGAACGCTCCCGTCAGCACGTGCTTAGCGCGAAGTCAGCGCTATGCTTGTAATGTTCCGCTGCATGTGTGAACAGGCCTTTAAAGTACGCGTGGCACACCACACTCAGGTTGCCAACTAAATTTAGCGGAAAAATTGACGTAAGGTGACCCATACTCCAATTAAATTTCTCCGCTAAATTGTGCTGAAAAATTGATGTCCCATGCCCTGACGCCACGGGACCTATGCACCAGTTCAGGTTCCCCGCTGAATATAGCGGAAAAATTGTACGTCACGTGACCTGTGCTCCAGTTCAATTTACTCGCTAAATTTTGCAGAAAAATTGATGTCACGTGATCGGACGTCCCGGGACCTCAAGACAAATTCAGGTTCCCCGCTAAATTTAGCGGAAAATTGACGTCACGTGGACTGACGTCACGGGACCTAGAAACCAATTCAAATTCACCGCTAAATTTAGCTAAAAATTGACGTCACATGACCTATGCACCAATTCAGTTCCTCGATTTAATTTAGCGGAGTATATATATAAATATATATATAACCACTAGGGCTCTAGGCCCTGAGAGGTGGCCTGAGGTCGTCCTAAACGTCGTTCTTCACGTCGTCATCGACGTCGTCCTAGACGCCGTCCTGACGTCGTCCATGGCCTCGTAACAAAAGAAGGATGGAAACATGACGAATGCTATCGAAATTCATAGGCAACCAACAATAGCGATTTCTCTCTTTGATCTCTATTTTGTCTGTGAGTCATCACAGATTCATTCTGTGAAACTGCCAGTGTGGGGGGCGTTCGGCTTGACTGCTTTTTCCACAGGCATCCAGCATCATGTACTTTTTAATGCAAATCAACGTTGTTGTTGTTGTGTTTGTTGTTGTTGTTGTTATTATTAATATTATTATTACTATTATTATTATTATTATCATTATTACTACTACTACTACTACTACCACCACTAATACTACTATTTCTACTGACTACTTTATTGCTACTACTACTACTACTACTACTACTACTACTACTACTACTACTACTACTACTACTACTACAACTACTTTCTGCCTCGTAACGCCTCTATCGCGCTAGGTCATGATCTCACCCACATTTCTAATTTTGTAGACTTTTCAGTTGACAATGTTTTAATATTTAGGGATTTTAATATACCTGGCGTTAACTGACATTTGAACATGTCCAGTACGGATCTGAGCGCTGGATGTAAACAGGAATTCCTCGATTTTGTGAATTTTAACGGCCTTTATCAAATTAGCCTTGCTGTAAATGTTGCCGGTAATATCCTTGATTTGTGTAAGACTATACGTAAGAGCGGCAGGGAGGGCGCTGTTACCTATCGTTCCTGTTGACAGATAGCATCCTCCTTTTTTTTTTTTAGTAACGATCCCCTTTCCTTTACTATTAGCCCAAACACGCAGACTCCGGTGTTTGGTTGTGCCTGACTGTACATGCATCTGAACGATACGAGAGAGTTTTAGAAAACCGTATTTTTTTCACATCCGATACGGTACCATGGGTTATCCGATACGAACTGCGCATATGCGAGTGTTCTGTGGCAGCGCATGCGCAGTTCGTACAGGAGGGCCCATCGTACCGTAGAGGACGTGCAAAAACGGTTCCCTAAAACTCTCTACTGAGTGGGACACTGTTTTTACAAGTGCTGACGTTGACTATGCCGTCTCTCGGCTGACAGGTATTCTGAAGTCTGCTTTGGAGCGCTTTATACCGGTAACCTAAAGTATCTGAGTATCCTGGTGGTTAAACTTGAGGAAGAAAACGAGAAGGGACGGACAAACACAGTGCCCGTCGGAGATCACGTGAGAACCTGGTGGTTCTCACGTGATCTCCGGCAGGCACTAAGCTTGAAATCGCGTTATCACGAGATATATAAATAGTCTGGTTTGGACAAATGGCACCCTTTTAATTGAAGGACCATTGCTCTGTGGTGAAGCGATTGATTAAAAGAGACAAACGCCTATTGCACGACTCCATTGAGTTGACCTTACGCGTTGTCCTGATCGACTTATTGAATATATGTTAGTTACAGTAGGCCACCCAGTGGAATTGAGGCTATAACTTTGAAGCAGTGTTGTAAGCGTTACCGAAAAAAGTAACTAAATACGTTACTCGTTACTTACAAAATAAAGAAACGCGTTACCGAAACCAATTAACAGTAGCGTATGCTACTTTTCCGTTACTTTGTATGTATACATTAAAGAGTACTAGCGTTTCTTCCTTTTTTTGCGACATTTTCTTGACAGTGGGACAGAGCATGGCCGTTGAGGGTTTTGCTAAAGTGGGACTTTTTGCATGGGGAAAAGACAGGTAAAACTTTGAACGTATATGGAATGAGTGCAGTGAATAATGACCTGTCTCCTATTCTTTGTTTCAGCGTAAGTCCAGGCGTAGCCAACGCTACGAGCTAATGGAATCAGTCAAGCAGCGTCAAAAGCGCAACTGGCTGGACCTTTTCTTTTGGTTTATGATTGGTCCAGCGATTATAGAACACGCACAGAAACATGAGGAACACCATGATGGTGTCCTTTTGACGCTGTCTCTTATAGTTCCATCAGCTCGTAGCGTCGCCTGCGTCTGGCTCTAAGAAAAAAACAAAGTATAAAATACGAAAAAAAAGTGAAAGCCGTTTACAACTCCCTGTGACGCCGAATTGGAGCGCAGCTCTTGAGGAGGAGGATGGAAGGGTACTGAGGGGAGGGTATACCCCTCCTCCCTCCTCCTCACCTCGTCATCCTGCCTGCTACTCCGCCGCGGGGCCCATGTGGCCTCACGTAGCCCCCGTGAGGTCACGTGACCCCCGTGACGTCACAGAGGTCACGTGACCTCAGGGAGGGTCACGTGACCTAACGGGGGGTCACCTGACTTCAGAGGGGGGGGTCACGTGGCCTCACGGTTACGCCGACCCCGACGGCGACGCCGCTCAAGCCGGAAACGGCGTGCTAAGAGCTGCGCTCTAAAAATTAAGTGTACCTTCTTTCAAGTTGTCGGAAGAATATGTAACGAGTAACGTAACTCTGTTACCCATTACTCGAAATGGGTAACGTAAGTACGTTACCCGCTACTGTTTTAAAAAGGTAACGAGTACGCTACTACATTACTGAAAAAGGCAACACGTTACGGGTAACGCCGTTACTTGTAGCGTGTTATCGCCGACTACTGCTGTGAAGACTTTCACTGGTCACGTCTCTGACTCTTTGAGCGTTTGCAGTCTATTTGCTAAAAGCACTTCTTGTCTATAGTAAAACCCCAATGTCCCCCAGCTTAACAAAACAACCCCTTGTCCTCATAATATCCTTCTTCCGTCAATTCCTGTATTGACTATTGATGATGTGGTTTAGGCCATAAAAGTGCTTTGCCCCGAAAGAGTAATGCGGGGAAAATGGGATCACTGCCTTCATTGTTAAATGGTGTTCTTTTGACTCTAGGCTCCTGTGCTGTAGTACATGTCTTTAAAGACATGTACATTTCCATCGGCATGGGAAAATTCCGTGGCATAGCCTTCTCTATACTCACAAAGCCTGGCAGATCGATGACGGAGCCATAGAGCGCCCGGTCGCAGATTTGGAGCGCGAGGATCTGGTGTCACAGAGCATTTCTCGGGGAAGCTGGTAATGAGCGTACAGCTTTTGCAGCGCCGAAGACGCGTGAGGAACGCGAGGAGAACGAGCGAACATTCCATCGCTCGGCAGAAGTGTGTTTCGGCGTCTCGCCTCAGCGGGACGCCCGTTACATGACTCTCCCCTCATCCGTTGTTTGCCGCCCTACCTCTTCACTTTCGGCGGCCGCGTCTCGTGGCGATCTGCCCGGCTTTGTCAGTATAGAGTAGTCTATGGCTGTGGTTGTGTCAATGTGCAGCTCTGAGGAGCTCTTCGTGTGTCCATTAATATAGACCAATTAAACTGCTTTGATCTTTTCCCAAGGCTTTTGAGAAACTTGTTTTTAAACATCTGAGTCTCCATTTTAGACCAATTCTCAGTCCAAATCATCACGGTTTTTGTCGTGAACGATCTGTTGAGACTAACCTTATAACCTTTTTGGAGTTCGCAAAGGCTATAGTTGGGTCCCGTGGCCAGGTTGATGTTAATTAGTTTGACTGTTCTAAAGCGTTTGACCTCGTAGATCACAAACTGTTGTTGAAGGAGCTGTTTAACCATGGTTGTTTCTTCGGGTCTTTTTGACTGGTTTGGCAGCTTCCTTTGTGATCGCTCAAATATGGTGTCCTACTTAGGATGAAAATCATATCCTTATGTGATAAATTTCGGAGTACCACATGGCTCGAACTTTGGACTTTTGCTTTTTAATAGTGTTTATAAATGACCTTGAAATTTGTGCTACTAACTCAGAGATGCTACAGTTCGCTGATGACGTGAACATTTATCCTGGTATCCGCACGCCTGCTGAATGTGAATTGTTACAAAACGACGTGGATGTGATTCGCCTATGGGTTTGTACAAACTCGCTGCTTTTAAATCCCACCAAGACTAAGGTTGCCTCTTTCTGCCGCAAGGCAAATGCCATTGTTCATCCCTATAAATTGCACGACTCAGACATTTCAAGATCTTTAGTTGTACGTGACCTTGGTGTTTTGATTGACTCACGCCTCAATTTAATTACCATGTTTCAAAAAATTATGAATGATCCCTTACGTATCCTAGGCGTAATTGCACGCATTGCCCTTAATTTCCGCAGTTACACCCCAATACTACACCTATTTCGATCGTTAGTTTTATGAAGGTTGAACTTTGTTCTACTGTGTATAATTCTCTGGGCGTCAGTCAAACGCTAAGTTTAGAGTGCGTACATTGACAATTTGTAAGAATTGCCTATGAACGATAAATTGGACGAAGAATTTGTTTATAATTACGCTGCGTCTCTTGAATACACTTGGTCTTTCGCCTCTTTTTATTATGCCACTAGTTTAGGACATATAGTTTTATTATAAACTGCCCAACGCTATTAATGATTCCCCCTGTTGCTGAGTAGAATCTCACTTCATGTTCCCCAGCGATAAAACCGGTCTACGGTTTCCTTTTACCCTTCTAACTAAGAATCTAATCCTCTGTTGACTCGGATGCAGACATTGTATGACAAGTGTTTTAACGCTGACGTGGACTTTGTGACTACCCTTGCATGCTTTTTAAAAAAGTGTAATACTGAGGCTCACTCTGTAGTGTGAAAATATTTTAGTCTAGTTGTCCTTCACTTCATGCAAGTGTAACCCAGCTGGTTCAGGCGCAATAAAACACAAATTGATTGAGTGATCATTATTATTATTATTATTAATGTCACTTTTATTATTATTGTTTGTTGTTGTTATTATTATTATTATTATTATTATTATTATTATTATTATTATTATTATTATTATTATTATTAGTTACTGAATGTCTGGTAGGATCTAAAATTCCAGTTTGCCCAACTAGGCACTCTGTCGACTTGACTCTCAAAAGGGTGCCGACGCTCTCTAGTCGGCGCTGTCAAGCACACAGATAAATTCACGTTTTTTACACACTCTTTCCACCCACTTCGGTTGAAAACAGCATCACAGAGTTTGAGTCGGAGACGAAGTACGAAGCCCGCTTCCGGAGCTCATTACGCCGCGTAGGACGAACTTCAACGCGGCATGTTGGCACAGCGGACTAAGCTGACAGCGCCGTGGAAGCTGTGCGCTTGAAGGGCCAATCAACCGCCTCCCTGTCATCACCTAACCCCGCCTTCTGCGCGTGGGTATGGGCGGAGGAGAGTAATCACGTGACGGATGATAGACCTACGACTGGTCCAACGGGCACTCAGCGTCCACCGCACTGTCAGATTAGCGGTGAAAGCCGGCCTCCCTTTGAAAGCTCCGCAAAATGGCGCACAGGAAAGACTCAGACGTGAAATGCGTCAAATGCATTAGCGTTGGCATTGACGTCATAAAACACGGTTCTAGATTCGCTAGTTTCATGACCCTCGTATGCTTTGCCATTGTACAGTTTCTCCAGACTTTCCAATATTCTGCTTGTCACGCCCGAAATGAATGAATTGCATTTTAAAGTGTCACGTGTCGACTGTCAGAAGTATTAAGATTCTGGAACATATCGGGAGAGCCGACATAGTGAATACTGTCGCTCTGCACCGTAATACGACTACGATGTACCTGATCTTCTAACATTTTTGAACTGTTCGATGATGATCGTGTCCTTTGTATTGATCGTTGTACACCTCAAGACACTTTTAGCGCAAGCACGGCATCGGCGCATTTTCGCATTTTACTTCTAAACAGTACTAGCGAGCACGAAATTTTATCGCTCACATTATAGAACGAAATGAGGTCTTTCCGAAGCAATAATAACTTGAATGACGTCCCTTGGTTTCAAAGAAAAAACTGGAAAAACCGGTGATCGCTTGTTCGCGCTAACAGTGTCGCGCTCTGTACATTATCGAGGCCTCAAAATGCACAACGATGGAACGCGTTTTTTTTATTTGTTGGTGTTTTAGTAGATGTAGGGGATTCGCTTGAATTTCTAGAACAGGGGAGATTGTTCATCTACCCGGGTGCATCCGGATTTTGATTCTTGGGGCGATGCCAGTCTCCATAGCTTGGTGACAGTGCGAGGTCTAAAAAAATAACGAAAAAAAAGTGTAAATTTAGATGAATGAAAATTTTGCCCAAAGCTAAGAAATCACCGGATCACTATAAAGCCTGAGGCCGGCAAACGTCTCACGTGCTGTAATGTAAAGAAAAAAACAAGTTTCGTGTCTACAGATTGGCCTAGGGTCACCACCTTCACTAAGTATTCTACCTAACTGTAACACACGCCTCCGCACAAATGATTTAGAATACATAAAAGACAGGAAGCAACGACCCCTACTTTTTATGATCCTTCGAAAGACTATACCGTAGGTAGAAGTATGCACAGCGCACTGAACCCAGTTTTGAAAAGCAACGGATCTGGCCGTCCAGTGGATCTGTTGGACAGACACAACCACATATTTAGCGTGAAGTAAACAACATGACGTGATGAAAAGCTGGGGATGCACCCGCTCCTTCCCAGGCACGTACAAGTTGCTAAAAAATAAATTAAGTTAAGTTACTGAGTATTGGCTTCAAAAGTAATTTGAGTAGAGAAGAATTACGCAAATGAAAAGTAATTTAGTAAATTACTAACTGCCGTAAAAAAGTAGCGAATTACTTTTGAAGTTACTTTTATACTTTTTTTATGGTAATAAGAAAGCATATAGGTTTTGATCTGTTAACGAAATTCTGCTAGATAAATATAAAGCAGCTTGTGTTTTTATGGATATGCATTAATAGCTGGTTTTACTTCTGCGTGCCTAATTGTTTTGCACTTTTTTGATCAACGATGTACTGCGGATGCTTCATTTCTACTTTTAGATTTAGTACTGCCCGAGCTTGATTTTTCAGGTAGTGTTTGCTTGTACCCTAGTGAAAAAAGTCATTTGTATGAGAAATGTTTTATGTCCAATAAACACATATGAATCATACAAGATATATAAGAACATATATGAACCATATAGGAACTATATAAGAGCTAGATAAGAATTATATAAGATATATAAGAACCATATCAGAAACTTATAAGAAACTTCTCAAAATTTTCTTATCTGGTGCTTGTATGTTCTTATTTATCTTATGTAGTTCTGATATAGTTCTTATACAGTTCTTATATGGTTCTTATTTTGTTCTTATATGTTCTTATATATCTTGTATGATTCATATGTGTTTATTGGACACGAGAAATTTCTCATACAAATGAGAATTTGCAATAGGGTATCCAGGGTTGCGTAAAGCACATCTTATACCCTGTTCACACGTTCATCAAGGTACCTTTAGCTAAGGGACCTTTACTCTCCGCGGCGAATCAATTCACGATCCTCCGCGCGTGACGTTTCCTCGCCACCGAAGAGCGCGGGCTGATTCGCCGTTTGCAAAGGAACCTATGTTAAAGGTACCTTTATGCCGGCCGTGTGAATGGGGTATAACAAGGACTTGAAGTAATGTACGAAGTAAATGAGAGGTTATATACTTCAAGTAAAGTAGTGAGTACACCTGGTGCGATGTACTTGGAGTAATGTTTTATAAATAAAATTACTTTGTGTTAAAATGTACTTGTACATAACACAGAATCTTTCATGATTCCTCCTCATCCGCTATACAGTTCTTTCCTTTTTTTACTGGTATGCATTGTTTCAAGAATTATCAAAAGTGCATCAGTTTTTTTTTTTTGGAAATGGCGGCAAATATTGGATGAAGTCAATTTGCCACAGAGTAGTTATTTTACTCTCGCTGACGAATTTTTTTACACAATCAACTTATAAGGCACTGGTTATAAGGAACTTGTGACCAGATGGCGTCTCGAAAGACGATAGCGCATTTTTACATGATGAAACGCCATTTTTTTTCTTTTCAAATTTGGGAAATGTACTTTTAAGTCAGGAGTTGAACTGTCTTGGGAAATTACCAGAAAAAATACTTCAGTAAAGTACAAGTACATGCTCAGAAAATGTTCTTCATGTAAAGTACAAGTTTTCTAAACCTACTTGAAGTAATATTTAAAGTACCATGTACTTACAGTACTTCCCAACACTACTTGTTCATTATTTTTTTTATTTTAAACGGTGGGGGAATAATAAGGATTTCTCGAACGAACCTCTGATCTTGGAAGACCTGCATATTCTGAGTTTTGGGAGCAAACGCAACCCAAAGAGGTTACCTTTACGTTGCCCTTTGGCATCTGATTCTTCAAGTATAGCACAAACCACGGGAGCACCAGGTGAGCTTCAGAGAGGGTGCTGCATTTTGTTGCCTCCTCTGAGTGAGAATGCATGTGTACACTTCCTGTGGTGGGCGACAGTTTTTAAGTTTGAGGAGAAGCAGGGACCAGCCCTTTCTTCAGATGCGTCAAGCCTCCTTCAGCTTCAAGACACAAAGAAACACCAGCCTTCGGCGTCAATCCCGCAGTTACTCGACCTCACTTGCTACATGTCTGTCCGCTAGCAGGGTTGTTGCAGTGGAGGGGCTCGTGAAACTTTTAGGGGTTTCGGACTCTCCAGGCTTCATGTACACGCCCCCCCCCCCCTGCCTACGCCACATGGGTCCCCCTCCTTTCAAGTATCAGCTGAGCTTCCAAGATCTTATATCTTTTGTTCAGGAATGTTCGTTGATAATCAAACCTGCCACTAAAATTTGAAAGTAATTGTAATTTGAGTCGAAGTTACTCGAAAAGTAATTAAAGTAAACTACTGATCATCGAAATAAAAATGTAATTGAAAGTTACTAAACTACTCAGAAAAGTAGCTAAACCACAGTAACTTGAGTAGAGTAGTTGAACTACGTACAAGTCTGCTCCTTCCTTGTGTTTTGACTTCACCCTCGAATCCTTTGCGGTCTCCCAAGCCTGCGAGGAACTCTTTAGGGCGTGTGAAGGTCCAATCTTCAGGCCATTGCAACGTTTATAAATTGACACCTCAGCATGCAATCTTCACATCTGAGAACACGCGTGTTTGCCGCTTCCGAAAGTGAGCGAAGCACGCGCCACACGTACACACTAAAGACGGCACCGGTCTGTAAACCCGCCGGCTTTGGTATAGTCACGGACAGGACAAGAACAGCAGGGAGGCCTTTCAGTTTACTCGCTTTCAGCGCCCAGTTTCCTGCCTTCGAGAACACATCCGCGCCCCGTAAATTTTGAGCGTGCAGACGCAGCGAAAGCACGACGGATGGCAAATACTGCGTGCTGTGGGCTGTGCATCCGAAAGAGGCGCCCGCGCGTCTTGACTCTTGCCTTATTCTGTCTTATACTTTATGCGACACCACGCAGAATTTAATCGACACCAGAAGACACGCATCCAGAAGTAGGCATCGGGATACCTCAATGAATCTGCTGTCGTTTGTGACTCCTCAGTCGGGAGAATCGGTGGTCCATTGTGCTGACGCGCTGCAGCTCGGAGCACGCGGGGCGAAAGCTCGCGTTGCATTGCCCGAGGATCCTGGGTTCAATCCCCATCCCTGCCCGTTTCGATCTGGATGAGCATCGTACCGGCGTGCGGTCGTGTATACTACGTGTGGTGCACGTCACAGACCCCAGGCTAGCGGTTGTACTGCACTTGCTGAATTTCTTATCTACAGCTGGAAGACAAAGTCGCCCGTTGAGGCAGACCAAGTTTTAAGCTGTATAAGCATACACAAACCCCCTTTTTTTGCTGTTTAATTTATGGTTTGAGGAAGTACGAAGCTCGTGCCTGAGTGGAGCGCGCTCGCGCAGCCCGAGGCACTTTTCGCTCTCTGTGTCTCGAGGATGCAGTTCACTCATTAAAACTTCCCGCTACTTCACCCTTTGGAACAATCGTAGTCGCTGATCTCGGCTGCCAGCGAGGGTATGTGGCAAGAGACGGAAGACCGCGCTCAACGGAGCAGCGCTCGGCGCACGACGCGGTCGGAGCGCAGTGGACCGTCTATACCCACTCAGTGTTGGCGGTAACGCGTTACAAGTAACGGCGTCACCGGTAACGCGTTACTTTTTTTGGTAACGTAGTAACGTACCCGTTACTTTTCCAGAGAAGTAACGGGTAACGTACTTACGTTACTTATTTTGAGTAACGTGTAACGAAATTACGTTACGTTACTTTACTTCCTAAAACTTTAAAAAAAAATTAAATTTTAATTTTTTTGTGTGTTTTTAAGTGCCCAGTCATAAATTCCTTAAGGCCGGTTCAGACACTTGCGGTTGAGTGCGTTTGACTGCGTTGCGGCGAGAACTGAAAGCGAGTCACCGGCACATCTGTGCTTCGTATGAAGCGTGGAATCCAATTCAAGGAATCTTCCAGGCACGCGATATAAGCAACAGGGATGTCCTGGTGTCTCGCTGCCGCAACGCAGTCAAACGCAGTCAAACGCAACTGTGTGAACCGGGCTTTAGTCAAAAAATGCCGCTATCCTCCACATCGAGCGCATCCGTTGAACACCTATTTAGCGTAGGCGCGGACGTGTTTACCAAGAAGCGAGGTAGAATGTCAGATGCCAACTTCGAAATTCAGCTGTTGCTGAAGTACAACAGCGGAGTGTGCTTCGGGTAACGGAGGAACTTGTTTACAGCAACTATCTCTAGTTCGACATGTTGTGAATAAAATATATTCAAAGTTTCAATCTCGACTGGTCTTAATTTCTGTGCTAATGAGGGAGGCCGGTTCTTCTGTTAAGTTCCGTGCCAACATGTTATAAATCAGCTTCATATATACTTCCGCGTTTTTTCTTGTAACTATTCGGGTGAAACCCTAAAAAGAGAGGGTAATTAAGTTTCCGCATGGACATATTTTAGCTATGGCGCTTACGCACATATCAAACGTCGAAACAGCAAATGTTTTAGTTCGTGAATAAAAAGTAACGCAACAGTAACGTGCGTTACTTTTTATCAGTAACGGTAACGGTAACGCGTTCCTTTCATTTTGAGGTAACGTAGGTCGGTAACGCGTTACTTTTATTTGCAAGTAACGAGTAACGTATTTAGTTACTTTTTTTCGGTAACGCCTACAACACTGCCACACTCCGTTTCACCTTACGATGGACCGCGGGGCACGCAACGAGCCATCAACTCCAACGAAATGCCGCGTGAGTGTCACCTGACCTCCAGGAGGCGCGCCGCGACGCGCCGTAGTCACGTGGTCTGTTAACAGCACCGGATTGGCTGACAGGGCTCGTAGCGTCCGCTGCGGTACGTCGTGAGATGCAGCGGATGCATAGCTGCACGCTCCGGAGCGTGCCCTCGGCCCGATCTCGCTCGTCTGCGTGCGTCGAGCGACCTGGTGCTATTGATTGGAGCCCGTCTGGCGCTTTCGTTGTTCGCCTTCGGCGCGCTTCGCTTACACCTTCGCAACTTCCGCTCGGTTTTGTGGTTTTTACTTTGCGAGAAACTCTTCAGCCCCCGGAAACGCCTGTCGATTCTTAAATTTACTTAACATAAAATAGGCTTTTTTTTAAGCTCCCGCCCTTCTTCCAATTAAGTATGAACAAAAAAAGTATATTCATCATATTTAGGTTTCCCCGACTCTAACTTCAAAGCGTTAGTGGTATTCGACCTGTCATCCTAAGGTAGGTGTGGATAACCTCTAATGACGTGGGCGTGTTTCGTCGATCTATGACTTTTTTTTTCATAGATGGAGAGAGTTTCGTGTCTGTTTGTCCTTTTTGTCTCCTCGTTCCAGGGTTAAAATGTCTACGACTTCTAATCGCGCTAGATATGGCCCTTCAAAATTTTCTTCTAAGCCTGGAACCGGGGTCACACTGTTCGTACATCATACAAAGAAGAGTCTGCAAACACGAATATCCGTGGTTCGAATGCCGTGGGCAAGTTTCACCTTGAACGCATTGCCGCGCAGCATTCGAAGCACGGACCTCGCGATGGCTCGCGTTCGAATTTGTATGCCACACTGTCTTTGGTATGACGCATAAGCAGTGTGACCGTGACTTTTTAAGAGTTGTTTTGGAGCGCAGGGACCCATTTCCGTGTTTTGCGGCGCCGGCGTCGGCGTAACCGCGCTGAATTTAGCGGAAAAATTGATGTCACGTTACCTCAACACCAATTCAATTCCTCGCTGGAATTTAGCAGGGAAATTGAGTTACTCCGCAAGATTTAGCGGGAAAATTGCCCGCTAAACTCGGGAATTGGATTGGTGTTGAGGTCACGTGACGTCAATTTTCCCGCTAAATCTAGCGGAGAAATTGAGTTTGTTCATAGGAGACGTGACACCAAGTCATGTGACGTCATTTTCGCCGCTAAATTTAGATGGGAAACTGAATATGTGTTGAAGTCGGGTGGCGTCAATTTTTCAGCTAAGTTTAGTGGGGAAACTGTGGGAGGAGGGGAGGGTAAGGAGGAGAAGGGGCGGGTACGGAGAAGGAGGATGGGAGTGTACGCAGGAGGAGGAGGAGGAGAGGAGGAGGGGAAGGTAGAGAGAGGAGGGGCATACCCTCCCTCCTCCTCAAGAGCTGCGCTCTAATTTCTCGTTACTGAGATTTGTAAACGTCCCATTTCTTTTTTTTTATTCCCTACCTAATCTAAGTAAACCTAGCTCTTCGACGTCGGCCGGTTGGTCGTCCACGCAGGCGACTGTGGCGACGCAGATGCGACCGCTGAACAATACTGTATACACGTACTACGGGATTTGTCGGTTGGACCGAGCTGCGAAGATATTTAGCCGTGTGGCTTTTGTGTGGGGAATCCACTGGCTATTGTTAAGTCGATTTGGAGAATCCTCTTGCCGTTGTTTCGTGAGAATCCACGGACCATCGTTAGGTATACCAATCACAAAATGCTTGACAGCTGTACACTCCGCAACATAGCTATACGCAAATACGAAATAGTCGTCTTTTGTTTGTAATTGTTGTTTGCACGGGTTAGTACAGACACCGACTTTTATTGCCTGTGTATGGGGTCTACATAGCTGCGACAATTACTGCCATCCGGCTGTAGGTAGAAAATGGCAGTTGATCACTTGATCGGGCTAGCTGTGTCGCGCTTTGCGTGTTTTACAACCGTTTTCAGAGCACGCTAGCAACACGCACACAACAGGGAGGGGATGAGAGGATGAAGAAAGTTACAGCGGTCTGTGGAGATCGAGAGCTCGACGAATAGACAATAAAAAACGCATTTGTCTCGCGTCTGCCCGAAACCAGTCGGTCGCACTCATTGCGCACCGCACCGAATGGATTGCTCGTGAACTGGTACAAGAATCGCCGGTTGTCCTCTGTGTAACGGTTGCTGGCATCCTCCCGCTCCTGGGCCCTTCGCTGTCGTTTTGGAGCCGCGAGCCTTGACCCTCCTTCAATTCTTTTCGTTGTGCCCGCCGTGGTAGCTCCTGTGTCGCTTTGGTGGTACACAAAGCCTGCAAGCGAGGGCCATCATTGCACGGCTAGTCCTCTTCGCTACCGGAGTGCGCAAACTGGGGAAAGTCCCCGCTCTGAGAGCGTAAGAGCAGTCGCTGATTTCATGTGGAGCGTGCAATCGGCGACTGAGTGCTCCGCACTGCAAGCTCTATCGAGGCTGCATTTCAGACTCGGACACAAAAGTGTCAACAGCTGGCCCTATGCGAGGAGCAAGTCGCTTGCTTTTTGCGCAGGAGTTGCGGTGACGTCAGAATGACGCCGAGCTGTGATTGGCTTTGATTGGAAGGATAGTGGGTAGACTTCAATGTTAGATGCCTAGAAGTCTACCCACTATTTTGTTCAATGAGCCAATCAGGGCTCGGCGTTCTGACATCATCGCAACCTCTGTGCAAGAAGCAGACAAACTTGTGCTCCGCATAAACGCCATGCTTTTAAAAGTTTATTTTCACCGTAGCACTAATATTACTGAGCACGACGTGAGTGAGGCGTTTCCCTCAGTGTCACGTCGCAGACTTCTCTGGTGAGAACGTCCTCTCGTATATGTTCCTTTTCAGCTTTTCAGCTTGTTTTGTCATAACTTAGAGAACCAGCATATGAAGAACATTTTCTCCCGAAACCTGACGAAATCTAATAGTGGATATATTTCTACCTCACGCTTGTTTTCTTTAGCTTCCTTGTGGACGTCGACGCAGAAAGACACTACTTCATTTTCTTTTATTTCTTTTTTGCAGGTTTGGAAGGATCGCCAACGTCGCTTGAACCTGTCGGACGCGCGGAACTGTGAGTGTACTCTCTATTTTCTGATTTGTTTATCACCTTCGATCCGGACTGACAGTCTATTTCACCCGGCCGTAAAGTAAATCCGGCGATAAGCTGTTTACAGCGCCATCCGGGCATCTTTAACTTCACAACGAAAAGACGGAAAAGGCTACAGAAATATACAAGAACACAAACATCGCTATCGAAAAAAAAAAAAGAAGAAAAAGCCCAGCATTCGGTGAGCCACGGGGCACGTAACGATGCAACGCCCTTAATGTCCCGGTCGGAGCTGGACCCATTAAAAATCGGAGCTCTTAAGTCTACTAGATCGTACAGAAGAGTGACGACGATCAGTGCCCTTTTGGAAGGTTGGGAAGTATCTCATGAGGCACTTAGAACCTTGGCGATCAAGAACGGGGTTCAGTATACTTAGATTATCAGCATGCGAACGTCGAACTTATATACCAGTGCAGGCCACATGTTGATAGTTTTAGAGCGCAGCTCTTAGGCGCCCGTTTCCGGCTTGAGCGGCGTCGCCGTTGGCGTAACCGAGCGTTGCATTATGGGACATTTCCCATAATACGTCATGTGTGACGTCATGAAGGTCACTCGTGAAGGTCACGACCTTCACGAGTGACCTTCACGAGGGAGTGACGAGAGGAGGAGAGGGAGGGGAGAAGGAGGGTGTAGGGAAGAGGAGTTTGGAGGAGGAGGAGGAGGAGGAGGGAGGAGGAGGAAGGAGAGGAGAAGGAGGAAAGCTGGAGGAGATGGTAGGAAGGAGAAGAGGATACCCTCCCTGTCCGTACCCTCCCCTCCTCCTCTTCAAGACCTACGTTCTAATTCGGCATAACAGGGAATTGTAAACGTCTTATTTTTTTTTCTTGAAGCAATTAAAGCCTTTTCGTTCGCTACTCTGCTTCTGTAATTTAGGATAATGGCCTTCCACGTTGTTTCAGGGTTTTACACTCAAAAGACATGTTTCTCAAAATAAACCTTGAGTGGAAAGTAGACGTACACCTGGGATGAATAGTGCACGTACGAACGTCTATGTCGCTACTGTGTTGCTATTGGCCACAGGACAAGAAAAGCGGAGGAGAGTGATGCATGTTTTGTGTCCCCGCCAAGAAGAGCGGACAAAGAGCGAGCTTGAAGATTTCATGGGAAGATCCGCTATTTTGAAGGCTCGCGAATTATATATATCTGAACGCCGTCCAGAGGCTACTTTATGCACATAGCGGGGCTGTAAGTGACGCCAACGTCACGTACTATCCTCCGCATAGCCCATACAGGCTTCGCTCCTCATCGTAGTTCACGTGACGGCGTACTCTTAACGTTAATAGCGCACTAGGTGGGTACTGTTTTATCTGTTTTTATTTGAGAGTTTCTGGGAGTCTTCCGTGTACATTTTCCTGATTACTCAACATGAAATGTAAAGTGCCCGAAAAAAAAAAGAAGCAAAAACCTTTGTTTACAAAGACGCAGCACCAAAATGGGTATTAGTGTTCCCGCTTGGTGCCGTACAAGGGTATGAAAAAAATGATGAGACCAGCTTACTGTGTTTTTATCTAACTCGCCACCACGTCCGCTGAAAAAAAAGGCAAAATGAGGTAGCTTTGTGAAAGTCATGGAAGCAATGTAGACGGCGATAGAGTATGCGGGAGAGGGCGAGTAGTAAAATCTGATGGGGCGGAATATTCAAATTTCTTCAGCGTTGACTTAAAGATATCAAGAAAAAAAGTGTCAAAATTAGCGAGCAATCGCTTCCCCCATGCAGATCTCACACATTCGAAAACCAGTCTGCCGTTGGTCTGCCTCTTTTTCAGCGCGGAAAGCGCTCACTCGCGATTGGGCTGCCACACGTCCGACGGCGCACACTGGTTTCTGCGCCGAATCGCAGGGGAACGGGCGGTGGCGTGATCCTAAATCCCACTTACAGCGGAGCTGTTAGGGGCTAGGTTCCCCAGGATCGTGTCCGCCAACCAATAAATGTCGACACAACACTCCGGACAGCTACCGCCATCTATGAGCGATGGCGGGAACAACGACAACCGGCAAGCCGGTTGTCTGGCTGCTCCCGTCGCTCATAGATGGCCGCAACCTCTCCAGACTTTCCACTCTGGCTTGCCGACTTGCGGCCGGCCATTCCTTCATTCCCACCATTGTACAGCTTGGCTGCTCTTCCTTCTTCACCAGAGAGGAAAGGCTGAAAGGTTTTTAATAGGGGAATCGGACGCGAATCAATCTCATCATGTTTTTGTTCGCTTTCTTGCTCCATATTTCAATTGATCATCACGAAATCAGGCGAAATTTTATTTGCCCCCTGGTTTACGTGTCAATCACGTTTTGTGGAGCAAAAAACAAAAATGACAAACAGCGTTTTTTTGTTTCTTCCCACGTAAATGGCTCTAGAATATAGAGGCCGTTTCATCGAATACCGACCAAAAGTTGGGTTCAAACTGAAAAATGCTAGATTTGGTAGTAAACGTAAAAGCCACGTATCGCGTAAAAAAAAAAAAAAAAAACAGTGCCGTGTTAGTGATTTCGAAGCCGTTGTCACGCTCCTACCACATGGTACAAAAGACAGTCTGCACACATGTTGGAAGCACGTATATGTATCAATCAAAAGTATAACCCGCTTAAGGCGCGTACCAAGTTACTTATTTCGTCATATCTGCACCGAACACAGTGTCTTTTGTGTGATGCGTGTGAACAGTCTAACTGCGGCTTTAAGGAACACATGTATTGGGGGCGTACGTAGCTGTAGGTTAATTAAAGATTTAATTAATTTTGCAAAATTAAGTTTTTTTCCAAGTAATATTAAACGTATAGTTAGAGTTCCGCAGCTTGCTGAACGTAATCGAAAACCACTACATCGATCAATTTTACGAAGGTTTGTATCCCGTGCTTTTGCTTTTTTCTAGATCTCAAAAATCAATCAAACTCTGACGCGCGCGCGCGCTCGCAATATGTCTTTTTTTTTTAATCCGTGTTTTTGCTTTATTAGCTTCATGCCTGTTGCGCAAGCGGTAACTTTAGCGCACTGCCAAGCTTCACCGACAAGCTCCGTCTTCTTAATTTTTTATTTACAGTTTTTTTATATTTTTGGATACCGCTCAATAAGTTACGAACTAGAATCGTACGTTCATCATTTTTTTCTAAGCGAAACTTTAATTATGCAAGAACTAATTAAGAACTCGGGCTATCCGGAACGCTACGTATCTCGCTAAGTTGTTCTCTCGACAGGACTATAATACTGCACCAATCGTGTTTCGGTGCGATGCGTAGTTTTCGCCACAACAATGTGACCGGCGTTCCGTGAAACACGTTGTGTACTTATAATTAAGTCGAATCGGAGTATCCCATCAGACCGCGAGCGTTGGAATCCAGTCGTAACCATCCCAGTCGAAGCTATTTGGCGTGTCCAAGTAAGGATACTCATACGTTTATGCTAAAATGGCTTCTAAAAATGTTTTTTTTGGTAGTTTGTTGCAGGTTAAGGAAACCGGGACTGGCTCCTCCCACAAAGCCCTCCGCTCTTTCCAGTCTAGCAGAGCGAACGCTGGAGAGAAGGCGAATGAAAAAGATTAAACAATCAATTATCTCGAGCGTGAGAGTTAGGTCCGTTCGCAGCCGACCTGCACATGCGAACCGACGGAGCCAGTCGAACCGCGTGAAAAGTGCACCGTCACGGCGCCCCACCGTCTTCCTGTGTACCGACGCTACCAAATCACGCGTAGGGATGGCGCCGCCATCCTGCGTTTTTTCTCCGCGTGATTGGTTGAGAAGTTGATACCGAGTCCACGAAGATAACGATCACCGCGACGCTGAACTCGTGGCGCCTTCGGATTGTCTGACTTGGATAGAAACGCAGTGTAACGGGCAAAGGGCCGACTTGCTTGCGGAGGTCACTGAATGGTCGAGCCTCGCTTTTAACACTCACTCACCAAACAGGCTGACCACCTTACGATGGACCGCTGCGGACCCTATGACGAGCCGTTTTAGCCAATCTAGCGCTGCGAACATTTCACATGACCAGGTACCCCGTAGGTCACTGCGCACCCCTCTTCGGAAGATCACGTGATGCTCACACGTCATTTTGGATTGGTTTCGATGGCTCGCATAGGGTCATCTGCGGTCCATCGCAAGGTTTAACGGGGATGTACCGTGCCGCGATCTCAGAGCTCGACGACAATGAAGATGCCGCGGGAAGTGCGAGAGAGACAGATAGAGCACGGCGCAGCAAAATGTGCCGCAGGGGCCTCTCGAGGTTGGCCCGACACGAAAAGATTGATGAAGTGAAATAACCAAAATGAACTGGAACGGCCATTTGTCACGACTTTTGGCGTTTAAGTGGCGGTCGTTTTTTTTTTCGTTTTGTTTTGTGTCATTATTTAAAAGTTTTTCTTGTGTGGCGGTGATCGAAGGAAGGATAGGTCTTTTTTATTATTATGAATGGCGCTTAGTCGGTTTGAAGTTGGAAAATATGTTGCCGTACGGGAGAGGCGACTTAGTTTGATCGATACGATGACAGTGTTGAGTTGTCAATTCAAATCAAGCTTGTCGAGTCACTAGGTTATTGTGTTGGAGAATTTTATATTTGGTATTCAGCGCGTTCTATATTTGTCACGACAATGTTCAGAATGTGAAGGCAAAGTTTGGGAAACTTTATAGCGGTAAGTTTGTGCGAAACATTCCTGTTTATTCGCATCATGTTCGAAATAGAGTATTGAACGTTTTTTTTTTTTTACAACAGGGGTGGCAGTATTTAATAATATTTTGAGCCTGTGCATTGATTTACAATAAATAATGTTTTTTGAAACATTTCTTGACAAAAAGGACAAACAAACCTGGAAGAGTTTTTCGTCTTGACGTTTGGTGCCGCGGCACTCAGTATGTAAACGTTTTGTTAAGATCCGTTTCAAACGATAGGCCTCCACAACTTGTACAATGATAGCCGGCAAAAGGTAATATTCAATTGATTGCCAAACGAAAAAAAAGAAGGTTTTCGACGGTCCTAATGAACAAAGCCCTAAGGTAGAAAACACAAACGAGACAACTGTCACAAATAAGGAGCAAAACAGAGGTACCTTGTTTATTTTGTCTTGTTTATGTCCACACATCCGGAGCTCTCTTCATTATTGGGATTAACCATGAACAGCTAGGTCCTTGCAGTGTGTTTTGTTAGCTTGATGGTCCTTTGTAAAAGGACAAGTGCGATGGTAATTGTTTAAATTAAGAGAACACTCAAAGACCGGGAGATCTTGTCACTTTGTTTGTTGGCCTGTTTTCTGGGCTGATATATTTCTAATTCAGTTTAATTGCTTTCCGGAGAAAGAACCCTGTTTTACGTCCAGGTGTCGATGTTATTACAGCGACGACAATTTTAGGCTTTGAAGTAACCATAAACAATTAATCGCGCCCTCTGTCTTATGACAAATAAAATAAAATAGTTACTAATTAGATACCGACAAAATGCGGTAGGCGAACAGTGCCAATTATTGAGTTTCGGAAAAGCAAACATTCGTAACCTATTTGAACGCGGTAATAACTTAGAGGTAATTTGTTTCTAACTGTCAGCGAGATTTTCTACGAGCGTTTCAGAACTTCTAAATTCAATTATCAACTATGGAGATATATATTTACCAGAAAATGAATAAACCAAGGAGTTTCTTTCGGATAAAAAAAAAACGCATTTTACGCCACGCGTCGGGAACCCACGAAGAGGTATTTTAGATGATCCTGCTGCGTAGTTCTCTAACGATACGCTGCCAGAGTTTCGGGATCACCTGCCCGAAAGCGTCTTCCGCCGTCCTAATTAAAAGATTATTAAGGTCGAAAGAACATCAACGGATTTTAGGATTATGCCGGGAACGATGTTCCGGCGGCCTCCCTCGCTATCACTCAAATTTGTTTGTGCCGTGAGCTCACCAATCGATGATATTTACAAATTACTACCGTGCCGTGTTTATAAAAAATAAATAAAAAACACACACAACATTAGTTTTAGGAAATAATTAGAAATTTTGCCGCTTGCTATCTTTTTGTTTAGTGTTTGACGTAGTTTAGGCGTATTTTTTGTAGGGTATGTCCATAGTCGGTTGCAACTCAAGAAGGTAGGGTGAGGGAAAGGAAGGCCGGGGAGGAGGAAGCAGACGGAACGCTGGAGAGGAGAGGGCCGGCGAAACCTCCTCCTCCCTTCAACATTTCGGTCTGGTTCCTCCTCCCCGGCCTTTCTTTCCCTCGCCCTACCTGCTTGAGTTGCAACCAACTCAGATTATACCGCGTGCAAATTCGTGTGCTCCCCGCGCGCCTCGTGCGTTTCCTAGTCATGAAGTTGACAGTTGCACGTAGCGCGTGTCACCGAGGGTCCAAACACGCAGCCCGGGGCGCCACAGCATCCCCAGGCGTTTACCCAGGCGTCCCGCGGTGCCTCGCGGGTCACCCTTCTCGTGCAATGACGCTCGACGAGCAGGAGTCACAAACACGCGCGAAACACAAACATGCGTCGGCAGAAGGCGAGTTCGGGCTTTGGCGCAGTTGTCAATCGCTTCCGGTATTGGATGTCCCGCCTGAAGAAGGGTCGTCGGTTCTGCCCCACCGCCGCTTTAGCCTGGCCGCCGTAAAAAGTCGTCTGTTGAGTGCGTCGGCTGCGTGTGTTACCATTGCTGATGGCGGATGGAGCACTTGGAGCAGCCACAAATCACTGTCCGCCGGGGTCCTCCTTGACACAGTGTTCGGGGGTAACCCAACCGTGGGGAGAATTATCGCCTCACCTACCTCACGGCAGCGTCGTGAGACGGTCCGTCAGAAATCCCGCCCCGCCGGTGTCCGTGCCTACACATGGCGTCTAAGAAGGCCCGACAGTCCTCGACTCTAAGGTCGCTGACGCTGCCACCGCGCTTCAAATGAAACTCCACCTCGCACGTTGTGCGTAGTACAGGTGGTACAGAACGTTCCAGAGAAAGGGGAACCTTGCATTTTTTGGCCCGAATAAATAAGCCATGCATCGCAGAAAGCTCCAACCCAGTGAGAAATGTGGCACTAGCGCTTTAGGGACAGAACGCGGAAGTTTGAAAACTTTACGTTATCTGAATCAAAAGATGATTGCGAAAGATACAAACCAGAGCTCGGCGCTCTGACGTCCCCGCGCGCTCTCGTCTCCTCCTCTCCCTCACTTTCTTGGCGCATAGTGTTTTTTTTTTCCTTTGTTGACAAGTGTTATTTTTACTGAAACAGATATTACAGGTGCCCACACTGTCATTTCTTGTTTTGGCGATATTAGGCTTAGGTAGTCGTCGGCTCATAGAGAAATTTAGTCTTTCTTCACTATATCTTCATCCAGGTACCGTTACGTTCTTAAAAGTTTTCGTTCTATCCCAACCGCTAGTGTCATATTCTAACGGAGCTTGAGCTTTCTGCGATGCATAGTTTATTTACCCGGGGCGAAAAACACGGTTCTCTTGTCTCGGGAACGCCCAGTACTATTAAACGCACAGTGTCGCGAGCTTGGTTGTGCAAATTGCTTTGCTTACGCGAAAACCTGCGTAAATAAGTTAGACTGTAAACCTACGCGTTCGAGCCCGCGTCCTCATTTCTGGCCTCTTGATCTCGGCCCAAAAGCCTCATAGATCATACAAAAGACAGGAAGAAGAGCTAGGAAGTCAGCTGGGTGTAAGACGTGTTTTTCCATCGTCAGAAAGCCAACCGGACCAGTAGCGTCCACCATGCCTTCGATCGACAAGGCCCTCAAGCTGCTCGGTTACAAACTCGACAGCGAGTTGAGGGATATCAAGGCCCGCTTTCGCGAAGACCGCCTCTCGGTCATCACCGGCGCCAACCCCGGAGCTCCACCGCGGGGGTGCTGAACTCGCTGCGTCATCGGAAACTCGGCCGGATCTTCTGCATGCTGGGCAAGCAGGGAGCCCTCGCTAGGCGCTCGAGTCTGTCCTGCTTGAAGCCAGCAGCCCATGGAGTCCCCGCGAAGACAAACCGTCGCGAAGACCGCGGCTAGGCCTGACGCTTTTCTTCACTCTCTTCATCATCCCATTATCATCGTTATCATTCACACGATTCATCATCGGTGATTACCATTCACACGATTCGTCATCACTTGCGTTGAGTTCGACCGAGTGCGAGGGTTGCTATGGCAACAGCTGTTGTCATAGCAACCCTCTCACTCGGTCGAACTTATTGCTGATAGTGTGTGAATTGCCCTTAAAATGTTTTACCCTCTGTTTTGCCTGACACCTGCCGTGTACGCACTCGTTACTATGCAAATAAATCATTTATCAATGATCACTTGTGTATTGCTGTCGTCCCGTCGCAATCCTGGCGGTGGTACTACAGCGGAGGCAGAAGTGACAGACGCTTGTTCTGCTACTGGTCGCTCTCTAGCGTACCAATTCGCGGGAATTTTAAGCAGCCACCAGTTCGGACTCTGCGAGGACAGCGATTTATGCGAAGCGCAAGTTCGTCTGCTTTGTTCGCATGGGTTGCGATGACATGTCAGAACGCCCAGCTCTCATTGGCTGACTGAAAAAAAAAGTGAAAGCCGTTTACAACTCTCTGTAACGCCGAATTAGAGCGCAGCTCTTGCGGAGGAGGAGGGAAGGGTATTTGGGGGTGGATGAAGTGACCTCGTGGGGAGGGGGTCACACGTGGCCTTGTGGGGAGGGGGTCACGTAACCTCGGGGGAGGGGGGGGTCACACGTGACCCTGAAATACCCTGGGGGTCACGTGACCTGGGTGGGTCATCTGACCTGGGGGGTCACGTGTCCTGGGGGTCACGTGACATGGGGCGGTTACGCCGACGCCGCTCAAGCCGGAAACGGGCGCCTAAGAGCTGCGCTCTAATAAAAAAAATAGTGGGTATAGATTTCGAGGCATTTAGCATTGATGTCTACCCACTGCGCTTTCAATACAAGCCAATCAAAGCTCGGTGTCGCTCTGACGTCACGGCAACCCTGCGCAAGAAGCAGACGACTTGCCCTCCGTATAGGTTCGCTCGTCTTTTTTCGACGGAACTTCTACGATCGACCGCCAGGTTCTCGACATCCGAGAACATGACGCGCCGGCTCCTGTTACGTAATTTGCTGCCCCTTCGTGACCATTTTCTAAGCTTCGGCGGCATAAGACGCTAAACAGACCAGTTAAAGACGCGTTCCACGAGGAACCGTAATAGCGCGGTAAGTGCCTGAGGCTGCACTGTCGTTCATGACGCGCGGTTCTTATCATCTTCCAAATCCACGGGTCTATAGTACGAGCAGGCTTGTAGTGGGCCATTTTGGTTGGAAGGATTATCCGATTAACTCTGACGACATTGACCATAAACTCCCGGAGCAGATAGCATTGACTGGTGCACAGCGTGTGCCGTAAATAAGTCCCGAGAGGTCTCTTGTTTAATTTCCTGTTATTGTAATTCAGTTTCACGCTTTGATATTACAAAAAAAAAAAACGTTTTAAAGAGTGTCGCAAGACGTCGCAGCTTGTGAGAGTGCTGAAGGGTTTTCATAGACATTGAACAATATTTCTTGGATCACTTAAGCTCGACATTTTATATTTTGTTCATTGCTTTTGTCATTTTGTAGTTACTATCTTGAGTGCCTGTACGTCCTTCGTTGTGCTGTGCTAAATTTATATTATGCTCATGTTTCTGCATTTCTACTGCACCATATCTTTGCAATATTATATCTCAAGGTGTTTGCTGTGTCTTCTACGACTTGTGTATCACACACACACACCTGCCTCAGCTTTCAATCAAGAGTTAGCAGCAATTCTAAAGAAATATATATATATATATATATATATATATATATATATATATATTAATCATCGTTCCCTTAAATCGCCCACTGGGGGCTTTACATGAGGTAAGGACAAAACAGAATTCCAGGAAAAAGCCGTTTACAACTCCCTGTAACGCCGAATTAGAGCGCAGCTCTTGAGGAGGAGGAGGAAAGCGTACTGAGGGGGTCATGTGACCTGGGGGTCAACGACCTTGGGGAGGGGGGTCACGTGACCTCGGGACGGGGGGGGGTCACGTGACCTCGGGAGTCACGTTACCTGGGGGGTCACGTGACCCGGGGGGGGGGGTCACGTAACCTCGGGGGCGTCGCCGAAATTGCTTGCAACCCGGCGACTCCGGCGGGTGGCATGCAACGCGGGTCGCATGCAACCTTGGTTGCATGCAACGCGCGGTTACATTAATGTTGGTGGGTTGCATGCAAAGCAGTTGCATGGAACCTGGATTGCATGCAACCTGGGTTGCATGCCACGCGCGGTTACGCCGACGGCGACGGCGACTCCGACGCCGACGGCGACGCCGACGCCGCTCAAGCCGGATATGGGCCCCTAAGAGCTGCGCCCTAAAACACAGTAAACAGTGGTTAAGTTGTAGCACATCGAAAACGGAAGTGAGCGCGTATCGAAAATTTATGGGGACTCGTGAGGTTACGATATCATTTGACAGCAAATTCTAGTCGGAAACTGATAACTGCTGTGCAGAGAATTTGAAGATGTTAATTCTAGAATAGTGAGATGACGTTTGCAGCTTTGCACGAGTCGTTCGTACACGAGGAAATATGGCTCGCAGCTCGACAATATACATATATGTATTTTCATCTCAATGGAGGAGCGGTTTTGGAGTCGAATTTTTCATTTTGAGCATCAAACATTCATGTTTGGGGACCATTCTTGAAATGAAAGAGAGCGCGAACGGCAAGCTTGGCAGATTTTGTGTTTGAAGTATATATTGACTATTGAAGCGGCCAAGGCGAAAGATGACGTGTGTCCTATTTGTCGGATGTCACATGTTTTACCGCTCGCTATTTAGTCGCCTCTCACGCTGCTGCACTAGAACGCTTTTGTGACACTCTCCGTACGTACCTTGTTACACTTAATAAATTGAAAAAAGTGATAGGTCACAAGAACTTTCCAAACTTCGCTCAAAATAATCCAAGGAATAGTTTGACAGTCCGTTCAAACTAATTTTAGAATACGTGATTTGTTTTTTCAATTCATTAAGCGCAATGCAATCTATTTCAAGAGTGTCACAGAAGAATGCTAGAGCAGTGGTTTGAGAAATGAGACAGCGAATGGTCCAACATGCGATTCTCGACAGTTGGCAGAAAATATGTTTTCAGCTGAATTGAGGTAAGGTTTTTATTGATCAAACATTAATTTTAAAATATTGTTAAAGCATTTTTTTATGTCGATGAGAGCTCCAGTGACACTCTTGTCGAATTTGTTTTAGGGTATTAATTATTGAAGTGGCCAAGGCAAAAACTTACATCTTTCTCACCTGTCAGGAATCGTGTGTTTGACCGCTCGCCATTTTGTTAATTCTCAAACGCTGCGCTAAGACTCGTCAGTAAAACTCAAAATATATCTCATTACACTTGTGGCTTTAAAAAAGAATTCTTGTGTTTCGCAATAATATTGAAAAAAAGATGTAGTGATGATTATTTGCTAAGTTTGGCAAGTTCTTATGTGTAAGCTATTAAATATATTTTAATAGCCTTGATGTCACTAGAAAGGTCAAACTCACCCATTTATATTGCATACAACTCCATAATATATGTAGAAATTGAAATCCGTTATCTACATTAGAATGATCGAATGTTTCGAAAATCTAGCAAATATGTCATTAATTATCTCAGAATCCTAATTTTTATTTGCTTCATGAGTTCTTAGTAGCAAGGTATGTTTGCAGTTTATCAGAAAATATAAACAAAAAAGACTAGTATGTTGTTTGTGTGACCGCAATTAAAGCTTGAATCTTGTCAGTTGTGCGTTAAAACTGCTTCCTCGCATTAGTGCTTTTCTGACCAAAATTGTGGAACGAATATGGTTAATTATCCAACATCAGTGCTTAAATTAACACATAAGCATAAAAATAATTTAAAATGGTTCGTAATGCGAAGCAAACGTTATTTTACTCCGAAGCAAAGCTTGCCATTTTACATCGCACATTTATAAAGATTCAAGCATTATTTTTGTAGTCTCATAGCCGAAATAATATCTTTATTTATTACGCTAGATCACTATCATGCCTAACTACTCATAAAACAAAAGTTTAAAAAAAATTAATCAGAGTTTTTAGGTTTTCGAAATATTCGCTCATTCAAACGTATATAACATACTTTATTTTACTTGTATAATATATAATTTGTATGCAATAAAAAGAGCTAAGTTCAAGCTTTGTGGTGATATTAATGTCATTAAAATATCTTAGATAAATCATGTACGTATGAACTTGCCGAAACTTTGGCAAAACTAGTTAATGAAAGATATTTTGACATATTTTTCCAAATTATTTTAATATACGTACAAGAAATCTTTCAATTCATTAGGCGTAATAAAATCTATTTCGAGAGTTTCACAGAAGACATCTAGCGCAGTAGTGTGAGAAGTGACAAAATAGCGAGTGGTCAAACATGAGATCCCCGACATCTGGGAGAACAGATTTCTCTTTGGCCGCTTCTATAATCAATAATTTGAGAGAGAAAAAAAAAAGCCAAGCTTCTTGTTTGAGCTGTTTTCATTGCGAGAATTCTCCCAAAACATTTGTTCTGTCAAGACTAAATATTTGACCCTAAACCCGGGTCCGAGTTAAGACGAAAACACCCATATACATATATCTTCTTTCGATAGTGAATAGTCGGCGAGGTTACTCTAAACAAGCAAACGCCATCGCGTGTTATAAAGACACGTGCCACTCTACGAATGTGAGCAGGCGTCGGAGCCAAATCACTCAAACGGGAGTGTCCTTTAACTTACGCTTCTGAAAGTGTTTTTGTTTCCCGTGCCAGACGTATTGTCGTTTTGCCACTTCCAATTTCGTCTCGTCGAATTGTCCCCTGTTAGTCTCGAAAAATAGAATAAGCAAAAAGAAAGCACGGCGCGGCATGGCTGTTTAATGTATAACACAAAAAAACAGTCGTACAAAAAAAAATTACTTGTAAGTTCGGAAGGTGGACTGGACAAATGGGCTCACTGACCAAGGAAAGGTCCCATTCTCACCTTTTTTTTCCCCTTTTGCCCACTGCTGTTGTTTTATTGGATAGAATTCATTCGGCTTTTTGTTGTTGTTGTTTTTTTGTGTTTTTTTTTCTTCGGGCGGCGGACGCTAATAAAGACCCTTTTATAAATCGCTAACCCCGAGAGCTCTTTGGTATTGCGTTAAGATGAGTTTCTTTTGCTGCTCGCTCACCGCTTGTCAGGTCATGGGGGCGGTCGAGGCGCAGTCCTTTCGACGAAAGTGGTTCTTTCAGCGAGCGGACTCAAACTAAGATCTTCCCTCTTTCTTTTTCTTTTTGTGTGGGCTATTAATGTCCGCTTCAGTTTGTGCAGACGGTCGTGCGAGTTTTCAACGAACCAAGTTTGAAGTGGAGTACAGAACACGCCACTTGAAGGAAAGACTTCCAATGCTCCGAAGAATTGAATGCAGAGAGAAATATACCGCAGTTTGCTCGATAGTATTTTTTCTAGATTTGTACTTGCTTTTGTATAATCTTCTTTACATGTTTTTGCATCTTTTCTTTCATTTTTTTATATTTTTTATGTTTTAGGATCACTTCTTTTATATTTTTTCTACTTTTCTCGTATTTTTTCTTATGTTTCTTTATTTTTATAGTACGCATAGGTTAGCGGGTCGAAGGGACGCCCTTATTCTTTTCAGGTGTATTTTCATAGATCTTTTACGTAGTTGATATAAGAGGAACTGTAATGCCATATGGCGCCACCTTATCAAAATTAAGTTAATCATCATCAGCATCATCATGTATTTGATAAGTGTTTTTTTGTTTCCATAAACGCCAATGGTAGACGTTAAAGGCGCACTGAGGAGGTTTCTGAGAGCGCCTAAATATGGCGATAACTCCCTCTGCTGGCTCTAAGCATCCTAGAAATCCCTAGATCATGACGATAGGCCAGTTTTTCTATTAAAAAAGCAATCAAAGATCGCAACACACCGTGGTCGTCTCAGACGATGGGAGGAGCTTGTTCCGAAACCAGGACCACTGTCTGCCAATAGCTAAAGTCACTGGATCCTGGGAAAGTAGCGCCATCGCCTTCCCTACCTGCTTGCCGGACACAAACGGATACTAACATACAGACGACCCAAACCTCGCAAGGCGATTGGCTCATCGGTCTCCGTTGCCATGGAAATCGCCATCTTGGTCAATTTAAATCTTCGAAGCTTCCAGGAGGTCGTTCTAAACCAGTCGCGCCAAGATCACCATGGAGCACCATCGTACTGGAAGCGTTCCTCGCCAATATAAGAGTCTTTGGCACTTTGTATGCAATCAACTTATTAATCATGGCCATCTCCATGGATCTCTTACAATTATATTGTTCTTCTAGCGTATTTCAAGACAGTAAACTTATTTTTCAGTGCCTCCAAGCACCGACACAACATCTGGTTGTGGTACGAAGGTGAACGCTTGTTTCGCCGGTGTGTGGTTAGCAAAATCTTGGTATACAAAAAACTGACTCCATAAAGCTAACCGTCACCAGCGAATCTAGATCGGCTCACCAAGAACGGGGGGGGGTCAAGGAGAAATTGCTCATTTCACGGACCAAGATGGCGACCACACGGGGAGCTTGGCGTTACTTTCCCAGGATCCAGTGACTTTACCAATAGCAAGCGAAGGATCCTCGCACCTCCGACCGGTGGAACCGCGGAGTGATATCTCGAATGCGCGCGGCTCGTTGCACATATACAGCCCGGACTACGATTCAACCCAGCGAGCGCGCGCTCGAGCGCTCGAGGGCTGACGACCGGACACACCACTCCTGCGAAAGACACACACAAAAGAACAGCCGAAAAAAACACAGTTCGCTGTTTTTGAGACGATTATTGCAATATTATGTTCCCTCTTAAAAAAAAAAATTTATTCTTTTTACTTGCTTTTATCATCTACAAAGCCACACAAATTTTGTTAATAACAGGGTTTGCAATCTCAACGAAATGTCGCGCTCTCATTGGTCATATGCCTTCCTCGCTGCCGGCACAATGCTCCTCCCATCGCCGGAAATAATGATGATCTTCTATTGCTTTTTTAATAGGGAAATTGCCCGCACATCATCCTTATTTATGGACTTGTTGGATGCTTAGAGCCCGCAGAGTGAGTTATCGGAATATGTAGGCGATCCCAGAAACATCCTTAGGGCACCTTTAATGAGTCTACACATGGGTTTGTCTTTTCGACTGGTAAAGGGGAAATTGACCAAACCTGCACTCAAAATTATAAATCTTGTTGATAGCAGGCTGTAACGTTTGGCATGCCGATAGGTTGTATTCGATGGCATCGCCAGCTGTGCGTTTATGTTCACGGATATTTAGGTTAGCTTGCACGATACAACAGATACCACCGCACTTACTCCAGTCTAGTATTCCACTATTCGAAGAGAAGGGATTGGCTACCACTGTAACATATTCGAAGGTTTTAGATTTTTCTATTTTACTTGCACGTGCTCATACAAAAGTGTATGTACGTCAGTTTGAAATTGAAAACGGCCCTGAAAGTTATTTGAATCAAGGGAGAGCGTAAACATTTCTCTTGAAGCCGTATGTCACTCCTCAAGGTCTGGGAACGATATTTCACTTGGTTTCTGATTAGAAACGGAACTACCGTATTTATTGTGAAGTTACTACAACATAAATCTAGTAAATATTTTTATTCCTCGATTTTGTTTGTCTTCTGCCAAGATTGTCCTTTATATGTGGCTGTCGTGAATCGCCACCCCGTGTGAAAGCCGCGGATTAGATCTCTTTCATAAGTAAAAATGAATGATCGATAAAATAATATAATATATCAAGTTTCTGGTATAGCACAGTATTGCCCGGCATAGCCTGACCATCTAGGACTGCGCACATCACCCTGCATTAGACAGCATTGCTTATACAACGGTATAACAAGTATTGCGACCTCGTTCAGCCTACAATATTTACGCCCTCTAACTAAAGAGTTACGTCCACAGTTGTACGTTGAGCGGCAGTGGTCGTCTCAGAAAAATGACGACGTTCTACGCGCATGCAATCTGCATTTTGTTTTGGAGCTCACCATAAGTTCCGAGACGCACCCTTCACGTTTGACGTCCTAAAGCACGCGTACACCCGCGTAAAATTCAAAAGTGAAAATTCAAAAATGCGACATCCTCAGCTTTGGAGACTGTGGTAAAAAGCTGAAGTGATATCGTTTGGCTCTGTCGCGGAGTGTTCTCATATTTCTGGAGGACGGAAAAACGTTTCGCACGATTCCAGATAAAGCTTCAGATAACTTGCAACCACGATTTTAAGTACCAAGGTGGCTCAAGTTTCGTTACTCTGAAGCGTAGCCTAGTTTGCGACTCTAGTGGCACCAGAGCCACTGAGTAAGCTACGGTTCAGAGTAACGAAGCTTGAGTCAATCAAGTCCAGATGCAGCTGACGCTACGAGCTGATAGGACCAATCAGACAGCATCAAAAGGTCACCATCACGGTGTTCCTCATGTTTCTGTACGTGTTCCATGATCACTGAACGAATGATAAACAAAACAAGGCCCAGTGATTTGATCTTTGGACGTTGCTTGATTGACCCCATTAGCTTGTTGCGTCGGCTGCGGCTGGACTTAAAGGGACACTGACAGGGTATTCATGCTCGCCGAGGTTTTTAGTTGTGCGTGACATGTGAGAGCCCAACTACCCACAACAGAATTTGCGGCTCGAAATTCGGTTTCTTTCCGCCCGAAAACCGCCGATCGAGAACTGGCCGGTTTGAGTCGCGCTCACTCTCGTTTTCGGTGGTCACGGGCTGTTTTCTAAGGTATCGATGCGACCACCAAATTTAATCAAAGTCGTGGGTCATTGAAGGCACACAGTCAATATTAGAAATATAAAAAAATATGAAACCCATTTTTTGTGGCTCCCAAAAAGCTGCAAATACGTTGATTGAAAAAAAAAGGTAGCACAGACAACCGGAAGCATTCTGTGCGTTCACTGCATAATTCTCAACACGGCGTCGTTTCGCGTATCGTGGGACTAGCGGATGGCAGTGGACGACGGGCGTTGGACCTCTACTTCAGAACTGTCGTTCACGGTACCGGCGAATTCTGTCTTCCTTCGAAAGAGAAATTTCGGACCGATCAAAAGAACTGATATTCATCCCATACGACACGCCCGACCAGCCAGCCGATCGCACGAAGACGTCGCCGAGCCGTCGTCCCTTTTCGTGGCTGAAGACCTCGCTCGCTCAAACCTCAAGCACTAAGTGCGTACTTCGAGTTGAATACGCACGCGTACGGTATCTTTACGAGGTGCGAATGTGGCCTATGCGTGGTGCTGCTCGACTTCGAGCCGGGAGTGCATGTATTGAAGGGAAATCGGCAGCAAGCTTCCGACATACAGTCTACCCGCTCCATTATTACGTATGATAGGGTTCCTTCAGTAGCGCAGTGGAAAGACGTCCGCTTCACACGCAGCGGGCACGAATTCGATCCCCAAAGTGGGTGTACTTTCTTTTTTTTTGTCAAGCATTTTGCGATGTTTTTATTTCTTTTTTTTTTTACAATTTTCGCCGAAAAAAAACAATTGTTGTGGACGATACGTCGCGGAACTAAATGGTATAGGATTCCCTTTTTGACACCTGCAAACCCAATGTAGTGACTTTCCACAAAATGCGAGGAGCATATGAATCGGGTAGCGTCCGCTTTCCGAGCTTCGCGTAACTGTTCTACAGGAGTTGCAGCCAGCCATTGATCCCGACCCGTTGATCTTTCGGAAACTTGTGCACTCTGCCGCACAATGCCACTTTCAGATGCAGGACATGTGAGGCAACTCTTCACGCAACATCTTGGGAGTATTCTTTTCGGAGCCGATCACGGGAATTCACCACGGCACTAGAGAACTCACTACTAATTGCCAATACTTAAATGTACAAAACAACTCATCTTGAAGTACGGAACAGCGAGCGGAACAAACATAGCTGCACAGGAATCGCGCGGCGAACAAACGCATTTCGTCTGCTACCTGCGAAGAGAAAAAAAAATCCGCACGGTTGGGTGTAGTTACGTGACTTCCGCCACTCCCACTATCCTCTCCACTTCTGCGTGCGGTGCGGGAGTTTCGATTTCGGTTTCGAGCAGCTGCGTTTTTTGGCTTTATTAAAAAAATACGCGACTCTGTATCAAAATATTAATTGTGTAGTATTCCGACACCATAATAAACCGCCTGACAAAAAAGGAAAAACAAAATTTGGGGGTGTCAGTGTCCCTTTAAGCTGAAACGAAGCACAAGGAGCGAGAAGGCGGTCTGCCGTGAAACGTGGCAACGAATGTATTCGTTGTATCGAGGGTATTTGTTGTAACCGTGTATTCGCTGTAGACGTGAATTTGTGCAATCACCATAGGCATAAGTAATGCTACGCTTGCGAACAAGGCCGCGTTTGTCCACACCACCTGTGAGCACAGCGCGTTCGCCGGAAACTAGATTGGAGTGAAGTAAAGCGTCTGCGCATGTTTCGTTTCACCGTGACGTCAGAACCGGGTGTTAGTATAGTCTATACTACCGTGCCTCTTAATTCGTCTCCAACTCATATGTCTATCGCTTCCTAAAAAACGCTCTTCCAATTTTCGCCTGATGACGTTTAGGAGTATCATGTTGTCACCGGCCTCCATCCTGGGAGTGTCGCAGCAGTGGCGTTTGATGTAACAGCGGCCTGTTCTGCTGAAGGTTGCTCTGCTGCTGGACCGTCCACGGGAATTTCGGCAGCCAGGAGTTAAGGCCCGTTCACACTCTTGCGACCGAGTACGACCGAGAGAGACGAGATCTGTTAAAACTTCTTAAAAATTTCTTATGACGAGGGAACACACTGACATTCTGGCGCCATCTATGCGATGACCCTGGAACTGCATTTCACAAGAGCGAAGGTTTTGCGGGATTTCCGAGGTCAAATGTGCGTAATACCTACAAGAAAGGCTCGTTTATAACGTTGACAAAAGTTTTTCGAGCCAAGAAAGAAAGGATAATGCGCGAGAGAAATAGAAGATATGCCGGACCGCCAAGTTTCCACTGCTACCCAATAGATGGCGCCAGTGTGTCCTCTGGTTGTAAGAGGTTTTAAGGAACCCAGGTTTAAGAGGTCTTAAGAGTGTGAACGGGCCTTTAGGGTGCCGCGACAACAGCGACACTCACGTTCGCCCGCACGTTTTGCCGGGTCTCCTAGTACCAATCACCAGGATCGTAACATCCGACGACACACGCCGGCTACACGCCAGCTTATAAACATTATTTGTTGCCACTTCAGGACTACTTTTGATGTGTGGGCGATATATGACGCTAAACACACCAGACGAAAACGCGTCCCAGGTACCATAGTCAATAGAGTAGTGATTGCCAAATTTCGCACCGGAACAGCTCGCATCCGCATCAACACCCACACGAGCATCATTTGAACAGTTTGACGTCGGACACTACAACAGGAGACCTTCCGCTCCGCAGGCTACAGAGCTGTGGTGCGTTAACAACACACTCGACAACCGAACACTCGCTTGTATAGGCGCAGGTTAAATTTGGAAAGTCTGTCAGCTAGCCGACGAGCCATTTCGGGCATCGCAGCTTTTACTTTGCTATGTTCTTTTTTGTTTTTTTCGAAGCGGCCTTAACGCCCGCATTTTCCCGGCGGCAAGACCCGCGGTCGTTCAGGCTTCCTAGCGGTCGTCCGGGCAACTGCGATATGTGATCGAAACAGCGGCACGGTGCTTGAACGTTGAAGGGGCGTGGGACGACAAGCGTCCCATTTTGCGGGGCCTTTGGTCTTGGCGTGTCCGCGTGACGATGTCCGAACTGGGGAAGCCACTCAGAAGTGCACAAAGACCCGCTCGCAGCTAACTGCCCTACTTTCGTAGAATCTTATCGGAACTTATTTTTTTTTATCTCCGTGAGTTTCTGCGTGTGTGCAAGCGTGCGTGTGCGTGCGCGCGAGTGTGTGTGCGCGGCTGCCCTTGCGTGTGCAGTGTGGTGTGTGTATTCTTTATGTGTGTGTGTTCAAGTAGCCTGCTTAAAGGAGCGGTCCAACGATATTAGCTTGGAATGTTTTTTTTTTGTCCAGTTTACACTAGCTTACTAGCACTGCCGACGCTTTAATTGCGCGGCGGATTTCAGCTGCCATTGCTGAACTTCTCCGGTTTTACCAAGATACCGGGCCACTGAAACGGGCATCGACGAGCCTCCACAAAGGCCAATGCTGGAGAGAAGGACACAATAGACTCTGAAATGGCAAGAACCCGGTCTGCTGAGATAACGATGGAGGGAGGTAAACGGAATAAAAGGAAACAAAAACTGAAGATCGGTCATGGCGGCACCCATGGAGAGCTGTTAAAGTCGTCTCTACACGGGGCCAACTTTTTCTGGCATTCCCGAAGAAATGAAGACCGCGTGAGCAGCACAGCTGTGATAGGCGCTCAACGTACGCGAGCGCACGCGGGTGCCCATAGCGTTGGCGTCATCGGCAGGAAAAGATTTCCCCAACGTATTCGCCACTCCAGCACGCTGCTCGCCCTCATGCAGACGAACCGAGCCAGAAAGGCGGGGACGGTGGCGGAGACGGTGGCAGGGAATAGGCAGTTGTAGTAGATCGTTTTTCTCCTCCGCTATGGTAACCGTCAAAAAATAAGGCCACAACTGCGCATGCGCGCCGCCAGCCTCGCCTGCATAGTTCAAGGTCTTGTGGCGGATTACGGAACGCTATGTGGGTGTTTAGCAGGCTGCGGAAACGGTCTACTAAAACTCCCTATTGTCGGCCTTGGTGCTGCCTATACCGCATGGTTCTGGTCGGCGTGTGCGTGCATCATGCAGTTTTAGCGAAAAAGAGAGTTAGTCAAAAAATGAACTGTTGTGTTCCGCTTCTCAAATCTGAAGTAATAAACATGCTCACTTTTTTTAACGCGCGTCAACATCTTCGTCACCTGTGTCGTGCTCCTGCCCGACCACTTCGTATTTGTAGCCAAATTAATTAATTTTACCACGCAGATAAGCGTCAGCGAGCTGGCGTGCGGGAAATCCTGGAGAATCTATCCTCCAGTCTTTCGCCATCTTGACGCTACCGCCCCGCCATTTATGGTTCGTTGGCGTTGCGAATAGTGGGGCTCGAGTATTCGCAACTCCAACGCCCTATAGATGGCGGGGCGGTATAGTGCCTGGATGGCGGAAGATACCGTGATAGATTTTCCAGGATTTCCCGTGCGCCTGCTTGCTGACGCTGTTTAGCGTGCTAAAATTATTTTTTGGAGGGCTACAAATACGAAGCAGTCGGGGCAGGAGCATGAAACAGCTAACGGAGGTGGTGATGTGCGTTAAAAGTGGGCATGTTGATTTTTTTTTCAATTTTGCGGAGCGGAACACAATTCCTCTTTTAACACAGTCGCTTTTTTCGTGAAAACTGCATGATGCAAGTAGACGCCGACCAGAACCATGCGGTAACGGTAGCACCAAAGCCGTTAGTCCCTGCCGTTTTCTACTTCGCAGTCCCCGCCTCTCTGGTTCTTCGTTCGTCCGCGAGAGGGCGAGCGGCGGGCTGGTGTTGCGAATATGTATCTCGCACGCAACGCCATTCGCCTAGAAACTTCTTTGTTGCGGTGTAATTTCAATAATTAAACGAGTGCTTTCTTTCAATCTTTCCTTCGCAAGAATTGATGATGTTGTTTGAATTTTGCAGTGTTAGCGCAGTCCCCCAGTGATGTTATTTGAATGCGGCTTATAGATTGGACCCAAGGATTGCGTGAGCACTCGATTTGGGCTCGCGATATTCAATGAGCTCACTAACTCCAGCTGAGCAACGATTACACAACACAGAAAAAAAACAATATTCACGGTGATGGACTTGCAACTGTCTAATTCTCCTCTTTTTCTTTCTCTCTTTTCAAATAATTAATATTTTCTTGTGTGTGATATAATCTTTGCTCAGGTCTCATATCGCCAGCAATGAACTAACTATGCCGTTCACCCTTAAAGGTGCCCTGAGGAAGTTTCTGAGATCGCCTAGATATGGCGATAACTCACTCTGCTGGCTCTAAGGGTCTTAGAAAGACCTACATCGTGACGATACGCGGACAACGTCCCTATTAGAAAAGCAATCAAAGATTGCAACACACCGAGGTCATCTCCGCCGGTGGGAGGAGTATGTTCCGAAACCAGGATCACTGTCAGCCAATAGCAAGCGAAGGATCCTTGCGCCCGACCGGTGGAACCGCAGAGTAATAGGGAGTTTTAGTAGACCGTTTTCGTGCGCCCGGTCCGCTCTGCGGAGAGCAGGGTCACCACTGCGCATGCGCGACCCGCTCTTAGTTGGAGCGTAGTTGCCGCAGGGAGCGTACGTTAGGCTTTCGGCGGCGCGGAGCGGAATAGGAAGCAGTTCCGCTCTTCCGCTCTCCACGACAAGATGGCTGCGTCCGATGCGCCCGCGAAATGACGGACCATGCCGGCAAGCCTCAGACTGCGGTTCACGGTCGACGAAGACCTCTGCCTTCTCCGCGAGGTTCGAGCTGTAAACCCTTTTGCGTCACCCGAAGGCTGGACTCTCGTGTATACTAGAGTCCAGTTGGGGTAGGCCAGACGCCGCAGCATAATGCAGAGTGCTTTGTCACCCGGCACAACGACACCTTGCGCCGAGGTGAAAGACTCGGGCACCTCCAGCGCCGACAGAAGGGCACCCAAGTCTGCATTCTCAGAGCAGAATTGCCTCCGAAAATCCTCGTCTCTCATGTGGAGAATGTCAAGCAGCCCGTGCCCTGATCGAAAATCATGGCGCTTCTTCGCATTTCTCAAACAAACCAAATCTTCTACTTCTCAGCCATTTTAACTGGGACAGCAGAAGTCTTCTCTGCAACGTACTTCGCAGCTTCATCAGCTTCATCTCTTTGGTTCTTTGTACATAATACTCGCGGCGACGCGGAGGAGGAACAAGACAAACAACAAGCGTGGCAGCGATCAGCTTCGGCTTGCCATGCCTACGGAAGTGTCATACCTGGCCAGCTATCTCAGGTTTTCTAACTAGCTTTTTTTCTAAATATAATTGCTGATTACAATAGGTGCCCGTTTATATGTAAAAGGATAGCTTTGCACACATGAAAAAGGTAAACCCGAGTATTCGTATTGAAATATTTCGTCTAACTAGTACCACGAACGTCCGCTTTCGGGGCTGCGTACGTCGCTGTTCCGTACGCTCTAGCTGCGGTATGTGATGCGCGGAAAACGGTCTACTAAAACTCGTCTTGGAAGCTCCACTCTGCACCTCTGCATAGCGGAGCGCGCATGCGCAGTTTGACGTGCTCAGAGCGGAGGCAGAAAGCGAAAACGGTCTACTAAAACTCTCTAATATCTCGAATGTGCAAGGCTCCGCTGCCCATACAGCCCGTACTACGATTCAACCCGGCGAGCGCGTGCTGGAGAGCCTGACAACTAACCACATCGCTCCCGCGGAATCAAGAAACAAAAAAAAAAAAAAAAGAACATGGTGCACTGATTTTGAGACGATTATTGCAGTATTATATTCCGTCTCCGCAAACAGAACATTTTTCGACTACTCTTCTTCGCTTTTATTATCTAGAAAAGCATACAGGTTTTGCATTAACAGCGTTTGAAATACCCAACGAAATGCCGCGTTTTCATTGGTCATATAACGTCCCGGCTGCCGGAACAGTGCTCCCCCCATCGCCGGAGATGACTTCGGTGGGTTCGAGCTTTGATTCCACTTTTGGTTGGGAAATTGGTCGCGCATCGTTAAGATTTATGAATTTCTAGTATGCTTAGAGCCCGCAGAGTGAGTTATCGCCATATTTAGGCGATCTCACACTCCCCTTCAGGGCGCTTTAAGGCCGGTTCACACATACAGCGGAGCGCTAAGTTAGCGCTACGTGAGCGCTCGAAGGAGCGCTCATGTGGCGCTTCCTAGCGCGTGATGTAGCGCTCGGTTAGCGCTTCAGCAGCGCTCTGTTAGCGCTTCAGAAGCGCTTTGTTAGCGCTCTGTTAGCGCTACAGAAGCGCTTTGTTAGCGCTCTCACGCTCCTTGTGCCGTGCTTGCTGCTGCGGAACAGCGCGTGCACGGCGATTCCTTTGTTGTTGTTTTTCCTTTGGCATTGAAAGAAGAGGAAGTAAAAGAGCCGCTCTCCAAGCAAAGGGTCGGGCAGGCGATCCAGAGTCATGGACTCTGAGCGACTAATTGATTGGGTACGACCTCATCGCTTTCTATTCGATATGCGTGACCCTGGTTTCAAAGACACGCAGTTAAAAATAATCGCCTTCGAAAGAGCTCTGTGTCTCGGTCCCTCAGCCTAGGAACAAGGTTCGCCGGGTACCCGTCGGTATCTCGGTGGCGAAAGATTTCGCGCACCCAGAAGGCTCTTCTGGGCGTTAAGCCGTCCACACACATATGCACTAATCGCGTATGTAAGAGCATTTGTCGCATTTCTATTTCAGCATCCCACATGTCCGCCATGGTGCTGCTGATGCACACCCAACCACAGGAACCGGAACCGCAGTGCACGCGCTAATCCGCAGCACCGCGGTACAAGAAGCGCTACTGAAGCGCTAACACGGCGCTACTGAAGCGCTAACAAGGCGCTACTGGAGCGCTAACAAGGCGCTACTGGAGCGCTAACAAGGCGCTACTAAAGCGCTAATCACGCGCTATATTAGAACGAAGTCACGCGCTAGGAAGCGCCACATGAGCGCTCCTTGGAGCGCTCACGTAGCGCTAACTTAGCGCTCCGCTGTATGTGTGAACAGGCCTTTATGCTGAAACTAGAAGCTCCGCATTCAGCGCGAGGTTTCTGCCCTTGCTAACACAAGTGTGATGTGAACGCAGAGGAACGAGCAGTCAAAGCACTGTGAAAGCCAGCGAGCTCGCGCTGAAGGCGGAGCTTCTAGACCTCAGCGCTGAAGGGTGAACGGAGTACAGCTCAGCTTAAGCCCGTTCAATAGCTCGTCAAGCATTTAGGGTAGTGGCTCGTGTCCAATCGCTGTAAGGACAACAATAGCCGAACCCAAACAATGTCTGGAACTCAGCGCTTGTCTATTGTTTTGCCAACCCCGGCGTGTGGCTATGATACACATTGGCGGCATATAATCGGCTTCATGCAAATCACGTTGCTGCTTGTCCTGGCTGCGTGTTAAAAAGGAAAAAAACGCTGCCCGTTTTTTATTTTTTATTTTGTTTTGCGATTACTATTGCACGAGGAGAAAAACTAACGCTTGTTTTATAGGTTATAGACATTAGAAATTTATTCTGAGTGGTATTTACTCAAAGTACAAAAACTCGTTCGCACCGCTGCTTTTAAGGTATTTGGCAATTTAGCATGTTTGGGGTCGTGCTTGCAAGTCTTGCGGAGGACCATTTTCGCCTATAGTGGCGTTATGATTAAATATTATTCAGCTCCCTTAACGTCTAATTACTGCGACGCTAGTTTCCCTTCAGAACACTTGTCTCTTATTTCAGCGAACTTTACAAATATGCCTGTTGTCATTTTCTGTTTCCTATTTGTTCTTGAACAATACATTTTTCTTTTCTGCTACAAATTTTTTGCGCCTGAAGTGCCTGAAGTACTTTCTCTTGTACTTCGTACCACTCATTGAGTATAGTAATGATCACACGACTGTTGACGTTGTGGTACAACTATCTTACTCTAGCTAGTTATTGGAAAAAGGAAATAATGTTCGTGAACCGAGCTTCTAAAACTGTCTTCAAAGGAGCTCCGCAAATATTTAATTGAAATGTAACAAATATGTGATCTGACGTGGAGCCCTGAGATATTTCTTGGCAATATTCCAAAACTTTCGATTTTTACTATTAGTGTAGTGTACACGCACTTTTACTAAAACACAAAACACCCACCGTAACTGTAACCCTGGTGTGCGTGACGAATATCTTCAGAACTACCACCGCTTTATGTGAAATCAAAACGAGGAAACAAAAGATATTTTTTCTAAATTTGTTGTCGTTATAACCCACAGTTATGTATCTAAAAATGAGATATAAAGCGTACAGATGCACAGATAGTGTAATTTACATATGCAGCAAATAAGCAGTAGTCCCTTCTCCAGATATTCATTAGTCAAGAAGTTGGCGCACTTGCGCGCGGTAGAAGTTATATCGAAATCTTTGAAGGTAATTTCAGTGTCCTCGTTAATTTCATTAAACATTCGTTAGTTTTTACTTTGCTGGCGTTCTCTTCTCTCCCCCCCCCCGCCCTCCTCCTCTCACTCCCCTTCCACATTTCCAATCGTACATTCCCAATTCCAATGTGTAAAAGTACAGACGACATATATTTGGGGAAGATGAAAATGTGACAAATTATGAATGCGTTTTTGAATGTTCCAAACATCGCTTCCTGGAACCAGCCACGCGGAGCTTTTCGGGCGAACGCTAATTCAGAAGTTATGTATGCAGTGGTGTATAATCCCCGCTTTCAAACACTGTTATTTTCTTTAATCATTTTTTTGCTGTTGATGTGCTGGTCGGTCTGCGTAATAAAATCATTCCGTTTCTTAAGTACGCGCAAGAGTGGGTGTTTATTATCTCTTAGGAGTCGTCTCTTGCCCACTTGAGTGCTTTCTTCCATCGGGAGTGCCTAATGACTGGCGCATAATCGCGCCTAATGAACGAACCTAAAACCAAACAAAAACAAAAGTGTTAATTGGATGGTGTGCAAATGCGACGGACCGGCATGCGCCCTCGCTTCGCAGTCGAGCGCGCATAAGCTCGTGGCCCCCGTGAATTCCTAGTTTCACCCTATTGTCTTGTCGGTTTTCATTAACTTGATCTCGTGAACTCTCCGAAGAAACTGGGCTATTATCAGCAAGACGACTGTGCTAAAGTGATCTGACTAATTAGAGGGTTTTAGAATAGGGCAGCCTCACGCTTTGGGTCCCACGAATAGCCTGGGGCGTCACATTGCGCAGCGCGGGTGTACCGCGCATGACCAGTGCGACGCCCCCAGGCTCTTAGAGGAACTCAATGCATTGGGGCCTCCTATTCTAAGACCCTCCATTGTGTTTCTAGAGTAAGTGTTAAAAATATGGTATATGGAGTACGTAGCGCCGGATCCTTGAGACTACCTCGTCCTAGAACAAACTATGGTCTTCAAATGGTATACAGTATACACTGCCAATCGTACTAAACTTTTTAAAATACCACCATGTTTGTATTGATGCACTTAATAAGAAAACAATAGGCAAAATGCTCACCTCTATGTTTTAAAAAGTCTTCATCGCGCCTAAACCACTCACGCACAAATGTTCGCAAGGTTCGCGCGAACGAAAGAAAAACCAAAGCGCGAGATTTAGAAAAGGAGAGAACATCATATGCACAGATGCAGCATGGGCTGCTGAGCTCAGCCAGTGGCAGTGCATCCCCTCTTACGCGTCGCATGCAGACAGACGTATGCACAGTCGTCGTCAACACACCTAGGGCTCGAAACCATTTTCCTCTCGACAAGGACAACAACCGTTGGAGAATTTCCCGCATCATGCAAACGATTGACCGTACTTACAGACAACCATGAAGCGGTATGGACACTTGGAACGACACCTAACAGAGGATCGATAACCGACACGATTAAGACGCTGTGTAGGAGTGTCGAGACGGAAAAAGAGGTCAAGGTGACGATCGACTGAATGCCAGGGCAGTGTTCCAACTCCGGTAGTCTGGAGGCACACAAACTGGCGAGCAAGGCTATTCACCATGCCCTATCACTCCCCACCATGAAACCCAACTTAGCCTACACGAGAAGCGTATCACGCATAGGAAAGCTGCCAAAAAGAGACTCGGAACTATACCCCCCCTCCCCCCACTCCCAGTGGCCACCCTCTACCCAAAGGCCTGCCCAGGGGAGTTCAGGTTCTCACGAATAAAGCCGGCAGCGGAGCAGCCCTAACAGAGGATATATCCTTCAAAAGTGGAGAGCATACATTCCCAAGAAGAGAACACCCACGTTGCAAGACCAACAAACTGGTGGCGCCTCCATTCCATCTACGATCCCGCAGACGAATTGCCGCACGTGTAAAAGTGGCTCCAGACCCAATATATACAACACCTAATATGGGACTGCCCTGGACTCCAGCAAAACAGAGACAAACACAAAGGAAGGATTACTTCACCGCACAAGTGGATTTACCCACCAGCAGCGGAAGCTAAGATGATGTTCACGTCCCTTTTGGGACATCCTCGAGCAAGTGGAATACACCTGCGTATGTGAAGACTGCCGCCCCTTAAACCCCCATCCACCTCTTCTCCTAACTGGCCGCGACGCCGTCCTTGTGCGAAATAAATTAATAAATTAATTAATCTCTTGCCACTTTGATCTTTTAAAGTGCCTTCTTAAAACAAAAAAGATCCACAAAAATAAAAAATAGAGGAAATAAAAATTCTAGTTTCTTGAGCCTTCCCAAAAACGCACTGTACGGATAAAAATGACATCGAAGCTAAAATATTTTTTGACATTTAATAACGCGTGGCATGTGTTTTTAAGCACTAAAGTGTGTTTAAGAAGCGTACGGGGGATATTAAGGTTCTAAAACAAACTTATATACCCGTGGTGCGGTTTAAGTGTTTAATGGCTTCTTCCTACGCTGACACCATCCTTCCGACGGAGAAGCGCTCGAACTAATGCCCCGTTCAAAGTGGCGACCCAACCGCGTCCGCAAAGCGGTTTCACACGCGGTTTCTTCAAGACGCCATACAAATTCACGAGCAGTTCATGATGAAAACGAGCGGATGCGCTTCGCGTTTGCGATTCGAACGTCAGTGTGAATGCAGCCTTAAAATGAAAGCGCGTAGCCTTTTCCAACGCTCAGCCTCCGCAAGCGCGCAGAGTCGCCCGTAGCTTTTATATCAGTCACGTGACAGCTCAAGAAACGGATGGCGGAAATTCTTATGTTTACGCTCCTTAATTGCTTCGTGATTCGTTGTTCCCCGGCGTTCTGAACGGCGGATGCTGCACTGTCATTGGCTTGTGGGCGAGAGGAAGGTGCTTGGGACGTGGTACGCCCCTAGTTTCTTGAAGTTCTCGGGGATTATAAGTCTGGAAAGTAGATGAAAACTGAGGTTACAACGCCGTCGAAATGTGAAGACGGAAGAAAAGCGTGGCCGTAGGCCCGAGCTTATTGCAGCTTCGACGCCGGTGGATGTTCTACAATAAGTATTCAGCCGTTTCTGAATAGGCTGTTGGTGAATATGCATTGCCTTTAAACGTGTTTACGCTATTAGAACACACTTAAACAGCAACCCACGCAGCTATGACAAAATAAAAATATCCCTTACCTAATGTCTACACGCGTATATTACTGTGTTGATGTATTTCTGGGCGCTTCCTGCGGAATTTCCGTCCCCTTTCCCGTATCTACAAAGTCCAAATTAAAAAAGAAAAATAGCTAGACGGGATTGTTAAGTTCAGCTTGCGACTCTCCCGGTGAACCTGAAGCAACGCACAAAGGTCGTGTTCCAAGATATGCTGAATCTTACTCCCCAATAAAGGGTTTGTACAATTCGCGAAACATGTTAGCACGAGCAAGCGATCGCCAGCTATTCTCTTATAGTGTCTCTTTTGTTCTCCTCTCTTTAGTATTCAAAAGTCAGTAATGAATACTACTAGTGTAGTGGAAAGTTGGCCGCCAATATCCTTTCGAAGTAAAATGCCAAAACTCGCCGAAGTTGTGTTCGCGCTAACAGTGTGACGCACCATAGCTTGGCGTTCGAAAACCTACTTGCTTCCAGCGTCGCTCTGTCTGTGTTGTCGCGTCATATACTCCGCGGGAGTAACTCGGATCTACTCGAGTAAGATCTGGAGGACAGCCAAAGTGATGCCGTCTCCTGCGTGCGGAGCTGCAGTACTCTAACCGAGTTCGTGCGCGCCGCGTAAGTACCGCGTCAGCGTTAGAAGCTCATCTGCGTCATCGAGGAAGCACGCTTGCCTCACGCGTAATGCGAATTTCGCGCTCCCAAAATGCGCCGAGACGCTCACTTGTGCTGGAGCCAGAGGAAGACAGCAATGGAGGGAATTGTCTTGCCTTGTGCCGCTCACACTGTGGAGTTTTGGTCACAGCAGCCTGTATATGATTGCCGCAAAATCGCGAGGTTGGGTTAGTTAGTGATGGGACGTTGTAGGAGACGGTAGTTCTGGAGAACTATAATATCCTCATCGTAAAGTGACTTCATATATTTTTGCGACAAAATTAGAAAAGGCTCTGCGCCTTGACGTAGACTGCGTGACACTTCTAACGGAAACACGACATCGGCGCTTTTATTTTTCTATTTTCCACCGACACAGTACTGATGGGCACCGAGCTTTACCGCTTTGAGTACTACAACAAATAATAATTTACACGTCCCACTAGTAGCTTTTATGGCAGCGGGCACAGACACTAATGGGCACCGGTAATTACTTTTTTCGCACTAACAGTGTCGCGCTGTGCGAACTGCGGGGCACAGTTAGAGCGAACATGACATCCGCGAACGCTTTGCGTTGTGATGTCAAGTCCGACATCTTTGTGGTGTTCAACGTCTCGAAGAAACGTGTTAGCGATGCTCCAGAAGAACATAACCGCGGCTTTGCCAAAAGGTGACAAAATGGAATAGATAAAATGACACGAAACATAAAATATACACCGTGTTATGTGCACTAATCCCAACCACCGCCTCGAAGACGGTACTGCCACGTACGTACAAAGTGGATTCTTCTGTGGACAAAAGGCACACAAAACTTTACATAGTAGGACGGAATAACGGGCGTATATCTAAGCAGGGGGAACTCGCATTCTACGTAATGCAAATAGTCAACGCCCCCCGCCCCCACGCCGAGCTCCCCATAAAATACATGGTATTTCGCTTGCTTCTACCAAACGTGCACTTCCAGCACCTAATGTAAACTGCACGAATGGAGGAATTTGTGTCTTTTGTATCGGAGAACAAAACTCTCCAACTTGCAGCATTTTCCCTTTCTTCCCAGCTGGTACTTCGTCTTGGAATGGACGTAGGAAAACGAGGTTACGTACGACCCGAGCCTCCGTAAAAGCGTTCTAGGCTGGAAGTAGAGTAAAACAGCCTGAGAGCTTTTCCTGTTTCTTGTCAACAGCACTCAAGCAAATCACAGACTGAGGGAAACGAAACGAAGAACCAGCGCAGAAGGGATACAAACAGGAACGAAAGGAAACAGGGAAGGATAGTTTGTCGTGATTTGCCAGTTGGATTTGCGTTCGGACTCCCTAGATTTTCCATTTTTTGTCCCTCACCCGCTTTTTTAGGCGAGTATTGAGATACTTCCCTTGCTGGAACAACGCGCTCCAGAACAAAAAAAAAGAAAAAAAAAAGAAAAGACAATGTTAAAATAGATAACGGTAGAAAACTAATCAGGCGTTTACCATTATGATTTTAACCCGGACATGGGGCACAATGTGGAATTTTGTTTCGTTTTCAGTGGAAGAGTAAGTAACAGGGACAGAGAGCGTCTCTAACTCGGCTAATAATTTTATTCAACCAACCTTCTTATATACAAAACTACAACCGCCATAAAATCACCGAACATTTTGTCTCTCAAGGACGCACGCACAACCATCCCCCACCCACATCACAGAACAAACTAAGTGAGGCCGCCACCTACAAAGCACAACCAATTCGGGATTAAACAAAAAAAAAACCTTCTAGACAGCTAGAAACCTCTAGTTCGCGCGATCTTGAAAAGCAGGATGTTCGGTGATTTTGCTGCGGTTGTATAGTTCTGGGTATAAAGAGGTTGGTTGAATAAAAGATTAGCCGAGTTAGAGCCACTGTCTGTACCTGTTGCTTTCTCTCCCACTGAAAAAACTACTCCTTCCGCCCCAGTCTTGGGTTAAAACCATCATGGTAAACTTCCATCAGCTCGTGATCGAGAGTTCAAAACACGGGATGTTTGTATTACCGAACAAACAAGTGCTAAAGATTAGTGTCTCGCTAGCCTCTCTTTTCGAGTATCGCGAATGCTTCGTCATCGACTTATTTTCGAAATAGCCTACCAGCCCCAAACCGCGCACGGTTAATCCACATCTTTCATTTGCCAAAGTTTGACGGCGTGCGTAAGCAAAAGCGTCGCTGTGGTCGAGTTTCTACGATTGATCATGCAGGGAGGAGGAGCGCCGACGAGAGCGCACGACACGAGAGCGCCGACGGGAGAGCGCCGCGACACCAGAGCGCACGACGGGAGAGCGCCGCGACACAAAAGCGCGTGCCATTAGAGCGCGCGTCACGTGAGCGCATGTGCTCGCCTTGGGAATTATCGATATTGGAGTCTTCAAACACATGTCTTCTCGGATCGAACGCTTTACATCATTTTATTGGTTGATTACGCAGACCTGTGGGAAGTCTGAAAAATACAATTCTCGCTAATTTGAAATGAAGAAGCAAGATACAGAGTTTCGAAAATATAGTTGTTTAGAAATTGCCGTTCCATAATATAAAAAAAAAATCAAAGACTGAATGATTGCGCGACACCCCGGAGGTAGTCTAGCATGCACCTTTGGTCGTACTCTTCAACTATAGCTTGCTCAGAGTCTTCGCTACGCGAACGTAGGTGGCCTTGCTGCTCCTTTCAGGCTCTGCACGAAGTACATTCGCTAGCTTCTGCTCTGTCAAGCTCTGCTCTTTTTGAAATGCGGCCACTAGCTTGTACGTGTCCGGATGATGCAGCTCCAAGGACTTCGGGAATGCATTGTTCCAAGACTCGAAGTGATTGTTGGTCCTCGGGAGCCCTTCGGAGATCCGTTCGTAGCAGCTCCCGAAGTCATGCGGGAAAAGTGCTGGCCTACGCGAGCGGCTCCTTCCGATGCTGGGGACCACGTACCCAGCGATAGAGAACCGGTGACATTTGTTCTTACTTTACACCTGGGGACCTTTTTTCCGGGGCATTGTTTCCGGGGACCTTTTTCCGGGGACATTTCTTCCGGAACCCCTACCAACCACGCTATTAGACGACGGTACTTTCAATTGCAACATGAACCGTACAGCCATAAATTAAAGGGGTAATTATAGACTTTTAGTTCATTGCCCAACATATTTGACCGTATATTGGTACCTGCAATGTCCACCAACCTTGAACAGCACATATCTGGATGAGCATCGACCGGCGTGCGGTCGTGTATCACTACTGCGTGGTGCACGTTAAAGACCCCAGTCTAGCGGTTGTACTGCACTGGCTAAATTGCTCAACTACAGCGAGTGACTCGTCGCAACTATGAAATGACTGACCAACTACACGCTGTATAAATATCCACACAACCCCAATAATTTGTAACAGCACATATTGAAGACAACATCCACAAAGCACAAAGCCCTACTTTAAACAAATATAGTTTTGAAAAAAGAAAAACGCTTTGTATATTGCATATAATTTACAATATTTTGGGCAACTACCTTACGTGCAAAAAACTGCGCTATCCAAGAAGACATGTCTTTGAAGACTCCAATATCGATCATTCCCAAGGCGCGCACATGCGCTCTCGTGATGCGCGCTCTAATGGGACGCGCTCTGGTGTCGCGGCGCTCTGCTGTCGTGCGCTTTCATGTGGCGGCGCTCTCCTGTCGCGCGCTCTTCCGTCGGCGCTTTCGTGTCGTGCGCTCTCGTGTCGTAGGATAAATTCTGCTTTCGTTGCCGAAACAATTAAAGACGCTTACAACTTCCTGTAACGCCGAATTAGAGCGCAGCTTTTGAGGAGGAGGAGGGGAGGGTACTGAGGGGAGGGTATGCCCCTCCTCCTCATTCGTACCCTCTCCTCCTCCTGTCCTCCTCCTCCTCCTCATCTCCTCCTCATACCTCCTCCTCCCCTCTTCCTTCTCCCTCCTCCTCCTCCTCCATCCCTCCTCCCCTCCTCCCTCTCTCCTCATTCATCCTCCTCTCCTCCTCCCCGCGCGTTGCATCATGGGAAATGTCCCATAATGCACCGCGCGAGACCATCGCGACGTCACGTGTGACGTCCCGAGTCCCGCGCGTTGCATTATGAGACATTTCCCATAATGCACCGCGCGCATACGCCGACGGCGACGCCGTTCAAGCCGGAAACGGGCGCCTAAGAGCTACGCTCTAAAAACAGAAAAAGTAATGTCATGAATGGCAACTTTGACATTGTTGGATTAAGAACACGTTGACTCCAAGCTTCCACCGCGCTTTTTACGCACACCGTATAGCCTTTAGTCGACAATTAGTGATCCTCGTAGCGACGTCATTAGTAGGGCGGCACCGAAACATTTCGGCGCTAATAGCTAAGCCCTCTGTTAAAAACACTTTTGATATATGAAGGTTAAAGCTTGCCATGAGTTCGTGTCCTGAATGGATAAAACACTTTTCCTTCGGAGGCGAAGCTACGGCCCCGCTGTGACAACTGCCGTCGCAACAGTGAGCGGAATTCACTAGAGAATAAACACTATATTCCGTTTCCCCTCGCGGTGGACCGTAGAAGAGGCCGCCATGAGCCATCGAAGACAATACCATGCCGTATGAGTGTCACGTGGTCTTCGGAAGGGGACCCAGTGACACGCGGGACGCTGTACTGTCATGTGATACGCTCACAGCACGTCTAGATTGGCTGGGACGGCACTTAGCACCCTCTGCAGTCCGTTGTGTAAGGCGAAACGGGTTGGACCTATAGGGTTGGGCTTCCTGATTTACAAACGGGACCTGTCGCGATTTCCCTTCACTCTCCATTTGCTTGCGCAAGGGGAGACAAGGGGTTATTAGGGGAAAGCGCGCGTTATGGGCCGGGCGTCACTTCCTCTAACGAGGACGGACGACATTCCCTAGCTCAGCCCGGAGGGTGCCTGAATTCCCGGCCTTCGTTTACACTCCTATGCTGACAGTGCGGTTGGAGCTACGCGCTCGCCGGGCCAATCTACTGCCTCCCTTTCATCACCTGACCCTGCTCGCTGCGCGTTATCACGTGGCGAAAGATAGACGTATGAGGGGTCCAACGAGCAGATATAGCTTCCACCACGCTGTCAGCTCTCTGGTGAACGGAACGGAGTACGCAGCGCGCTCCGTCGCCATTACGTATTCCTGCTGCATGGCCTTAGCGCACTCGGGACGCCAGGTGTAGTTCAGGGCCGCCCCGCCGAAATACACTTCGTCATGCAAATGAGGAGTCAGTGTTGGGTTTGTGTAACGAACACGGATGCCTTTGTGTGGCCTCTGGTTTGAGGTGCACCTTGCCAGCGGAGCAATCTGTGCGCGCCCGATGTTTGAATTCGATTCGCTCGGTGCGCGTCAGTGTGTTCTTTTGTGCCGCCACAGTCCTCTTCTGATGTTCCCTACTTTTTTTGCGTTTGCTTTGTTTAGACTTCAAATTGCCTTTTATATTTTGCGCAAACTGGCTGACGCATTGTACGAGGAGAAAAACGCAAAGGCAGTCAGTGTGTTGTGTCTTAGGGGCTTCAGGAATATCAGGCTTCAATCTTATGGCACCTCTTTATCTAGATTCGTGCCTTATTGTGGGGGTGCTATACTATGTTGCAGGATAAGAATAGCAGGAAAACCTCCATTCACAAAGGTCTCCACTCTTCCCACTTCAGCATGCCGGACGCTGGAGAGAATGCGAGTGAAGATAATGAAACCGCCAGTCAGGGTTAAACAGAACTGGTTACCCTAACTGGCGCACTGTCAGCATTTCCAACAGTAGTGATGTTTTTAAAGAAAACAAGGTGTCTGCATCGAAAATTCAAATAAGAGTACATTGCGTGAAATATTATCTTCCTAATAACATATTTCTCGATGTGGTGCATAAAGGTCATTTTTCTGTTTCGAATACTGTAATTATATACCGCTGACCGATCTGCACGTAGGGGCAGGGGCTTCGTCAAGCTGCACTTCTGCAGTTTTTCTCTGTCCCCATCGCCCATTTTGTAACACGGCATTTTAGCCAAATGACATTCAGGGTTTTCAAATGGCATTCAAAATGGCAGTTGCCAGACGACAACTCTAAATGACATTTAGCTGACGTTTATTTCGATTGCAGTCGCAAAGTCGCCTCGGGCACACATAGCACGCTGACGTTATTAAACAATTTGAACGTGGCTAAACACTATACTTTTGTTCTCTGCTGGGACAACACAATTTATAACAGAAAACCAGGATAAAAAGCTACGTACACCAACTTTAAATATATTCGGTTTCTGACGAAAACTATATGTTTTGTGGCAACCATGAGGTCGGGTAAAATACATTAGCCAAGGTAACGGCATCATAAGTCAATCCGTAATCTGAGCCTCTAGCCACTACAGCTGACAGCTTGCTCGATTTCGGTTCTTTCGGTGATTTTGGTAGTGCTTGCTTATTGTGTCTGATCATCACGCTCAATCTTCGTCTTCCGTGTTCACTTCTACGTTTGCGAGTGGTCCTGGATGCCGTAACGCGCTTCCGCCGTTGTTTCCGGCAGTTGAGAGTGGCTGTCATCTCCGTCGTAGATGCATTCCGCGAGCTTCGCCTCGAAGAGACACTTCTTTCGAACAGTTTAGTACTGTTGCTAGAGCAACTAGTAACACATACGGCGTCCCGGCATACTTAGCAAATGAACGCTGGTTTGAAGACAAGCTACCATACGCGTCTTCAAGCAACCGTTTGGGTGTTGCCGGCGACATGATCAGGTACCTTGTTAATGTGTATCGGGCCTACATGGAGTGCTAGGTTGGCTAGGTGACTTCTGTGCGCCTAACCATTTCAGTGAGAATGCCAGTCGGCGCTGCAAAGTCACACTCCCGTGCGGAGGACAGAACCATAGCCAACTTATTCGTCCTGGGGCACTCCACTACCAAGGGATTACATCCGTCCTCGGTTGCGTCTGGCCGAACATCGTGAGCGCCGCCGAGACCGCTGAACGGTTAAACACACACAGGAGAACCAAGCTGCCCCGGGGCATAGAGCGTCGCTAAATGACTGTCACTTGAGTCATCGTCAAGTTCTAACGACTACCAAAACTACATCGGCTAGTACGTACCCTTTCTGTAACAAAGACGTTTATTGTATCGAAATACAATTTATTAAGAAAAATTAATCTTTGTATTAGTAGAATAGATATCACTGCATGATTTTTTTTTAGATCTTCGAAAATTCAAACAATCTTGTTTAAAACTAAAAAAAAACAAAAACATAACTTGTCTTCCTAGAGGTTATATGCAAAATTCTTGGTAGCTATCATCATCATGCCATCCGGAGCCGCCATAGTGTTTTTTTTCCCCACAATTTCCAGCTGTGGAAGACATCTGCATTTAACTCAGTTTTCATTATATTAGGACAATCTATTTGTGCACTCAATGAGTTCCTGTTTAGTTTTGGTTGAAAAAAGGAAAGAAGGAAGGCCGCGAAATTTTGGAAATTGTATTGTCAGCCACGAGGTCGCGAGACTCGTCAATCAAGCAGTGAACTAGGTCATCCAGTTCAGTGAACGGTCTTTATCGAAGACTTTGCGTGAAGGGTTCGAACTGGACTTGCAGCTCGTGATCATAGTTTAGACCTATGACTCTCACTTTGCCCGGCGGGACCACTGTCTCTCGGGCGAAATTATTGGTACAAACCCTGCAATATGGCGGAAATTATATACGTGATGACGAGTAGACTAGATGGCGCTTTTCCTTTTGCATATGATATATTAGTGATTGAAACTCAAATCTGACTGATGTAGCTCCTTCCAACATTGTAAAGTTATTCTTTATGTTAATAAAAGAGAACTGGACTGAATGTTTTCACAATTGTAATTAAACGAGAATTTGTGTGCATGTTTAGCATGCATACAAATTCCCGTTGAAAAAAAAAGTTGCGTGGTGAACTTTTGATTGCATCTGCTTCCTGAGCGGATCTCCAATTTTCCAGATTATTTGTCTAGAGTGCAATATATTTTATGCCTAGAGGACTGATGCATCTTTTGTAATGTGTCTATTCAGGTACAGCGACATTCTTCTGGCTCTGCTAGACCGCTGCTACCGGTTCCAGCATCTGAACGTTGGGATGCTGAGTCACTGACGTGAACATGTTCTCGAGGTTGGCACTGGCTAGCATTCAGGAAGCAGTAACGCTTCAGACATAAATGGCCACTGTCAACGAGACCGCCGTGTCCCAACTGATCCTGTGTAACCACGTGTTCCAGCTGACATCTAACATGCTCGAACGTTGCCCACCTAAGGACAGGATATTGCAGGGAACTGCACGTCGATCAGTCCCTTTCGTACATGTGACAACACTTCCAGACTTTTGGCATCACTCCCAACTTCTCGTAGTGATGGATACAATTTAGCTAATTCCTGACTTGGAGAATTAGAGTGGGCGCAGGGGCTATGCTTTTATTTATTTTATGTACGCGCGAAGCCGAAGCTATGAGCATGAGCATGTTGCCCTGCGCGATACTCTCATGGCACGATCGTGCATGCTTGTTAGGGGTGTTGAAAGCCTGTAGCTCGCAGTTAAAGTGAAATGGAGTCTAGCATCGTGAGAACAATGAAAACATTCTTCGCTGTCATCGTCCGCAAGCTATACACTGCCCAACAGACGACTGGAAGGTAGTCGTTGAATACGAGCGCCCCACATAGGAGAATTTCAAGGCTGAATTCTGGTACCAGGACGGAAACCTTCAGCTGGACAACTGTTTCCAAGTCTTCGTGTCACGTGATTACCCGTTTTCCTATGGGCGGACAACTGAGAGACAATGTGTCCATACATACCCAGACGTATCAGAAGCAGAGGTTGGCATTTTTGGTCGAACTCACTCACTCACATATAACTAAAAATATTTAAAACTTACTTATTCTCACTCTTACGACCGCACTCACCTTCAAGTCCTCACTCACGAACTCATGAAGTCACCGATATCATGCCTCTCACCGAACTTCAGAGTTTCAGTAGGTCGTACGCTGAGGAAAGCGGGTCCAGCGGGCGCGAGCTCGATCCACGCTTCGAAGTGAAGGCACGAGCTCCCGCTTGCAAAGCGTAGCACTAAAATACGATCTACTAAAACTCTCTAAAGTTTCGTCTTACTGTTTGTTTCGCTTCGACTCTTTCCGCGCGCCGGTCACTCGTCGCCGGCCGAGCGCTTGACGAAGGCGCGCTTTGTTGGGATACAAGGGCGCATCATCGCGAGTCTCGCGAAGATGTATACTTTACTGTGTGGACTGTTTGTTTAAAAAATGAAAAACGTTTACAATCCTCTGTAACGCCGAATTAGAGCGCAGCTCTTGAGGAGGAGGAGGGGAAGGTACGGAGAGGAGGGTATGCCCCTCCTCCTCATTCGTACCCTCCCCTCCTCCTCTCCTGCTCGCCTCCCATTTAGGAAAAAATGTCGCCGCTAAATTTAGTGGGGAAATTTTTCCCTAAATTTAGCAGAGAATTTTTCCCGCGAAATTTAGCGGGAAACATTTCCGCTAAATTTAGCGGGAAAATTTTTCCGCTAAATTTAGCGGGCAATTTTTCCGCTAAATTTAGCCGGGAAAGTTTTTCGCGAAATTTAGCGGGGAATATCTTTTGCTAAATTTAGCGGGAAAGCTTTTCCGCTATATTTAGCGGGGAACTTTTTCCGCTAAACTTAGTGGGGAAATTTTCCGCTAAAGTTATCGGGAATATTTTCCCGCTAAATTTAGCGGCAAATTTTTCCGCTAAACTTTAGCGGGGAAAATTGTCCGCTAAATTTAGCGGTGAAATTTCCCCATAATGCAACGCGCGGTGACGTCACGAATGTCGTCACTGGTGACCCTCGTGACGTCACACGTGACGTCACGATGGTGACGTGCATCACGGGAAACGTCCCATAATGCACCGCGCGGTTACGCCGACGGCGACGCCAATGACGACGCCGCCTGCCGGAAACGGGCGCCTAAGAGCTGCGCTCTAACATTCGCGACAGCTTCGTGCAAGTACGGAGTGGGCATCTGCATCGCTGTTTATTCAGATGCGAGTTATTGTTCCAACACGCACCACTGTGGGTTTCTGTTTTGCTTCTGTATACTATATTGCGAACTTCTCTCCTTGATGGTAGGACGCGGTTTGCAAGGCAATTTGTTGTATAGTAGAACTACTTCGAAACGGTCTATCTTTGTATTTATAGTCGTTCACACAAATTATTTCCCCTAAAATAACTGCCTGGCGGATATTTTTTTTTTCTGGAAGAAGGAACGATTGAAAAAATGTATGCGTACCATAATATTGTATAATAATGTTTTTACATCGTCTCTCGTTTTTTGTTGCACCACGCGTACCGATTAAATCTGGAACGTTCTAATCTACCAACTTTGTGCCTCGTACATATTATACTTTATGAATCCTGACATAAAATCCTGATCGGTGTCAGATGCCTTCGGTATACTTGTTGCTCAGACAATGTGCACTTGTGTTCAAATCTCTCAATATTTTGAATACAAACATTTACAAAACTACAGGTACAAAGTTGTGTTTTCTATGAAAATAATTAATTAGTTTTTGATGGATGGTAATTTTAAATTTTTCTTCACTAATTTGAATGAATAAACGTCCTACTGGGGTAAGCGCAAGACCTTTTTAGCTTCGATAATTAAATTATTTCACTTGTAAATATGTATAGCCTAATTCGGATATCCACGTCATATTTTACGAAGGGGAAGGGACGTGGTCATGCAGCTTAATTAAACGGTCTACAACTTTTTAAGATTTGTGTATTAAAAAAATGGGGTGATTAATTTCTTCGGGCGGGGAAGGTTGCTTGTACACGCACGCGCATGCACGCATATCAAATATTTTTTTTAATTACCCCCTCGCTAATAATTACTCGTACAAATACATGTCATGTTGCTAAAAAGAGAATAGCGCTCCTCGTAAACTGCTGAGGTGTTCACCGGCGCAAGCTGTACCGGTTGATAAATAATAATATATAGGAAAAATAACTAATATCTAAATCCTATTTAAATTAATAAGAAAACCCTTTAACTGGCACGCGAAACGTTTTCGGGTGCAGCCAGTATTCAGACTATGCTAACGGCCCTGCTCTTGAGCGACTAACAGGATGTCAGATAGCAGGTTAGGAACATCGATTTTCTATCACCCATATTAAGTGAAAGTAAAAAGATTGTTTTATATCTCTTTGAATTTCATCGTAGAAACTTATCGTCTTGCAAGTGTTCTATGACAATCCACAATCCAATTAACTTGTATATGTTACCGAATAAATGTAGCAGCCTTTAAACCCACTTGCGAACAAGTCCGGAGTTTCAGGCGTACTCGAGCACGAAGACGTGAATGCGTACTGTTCTTGCAGAACTCCCGACTACAATTTGAACAAAAAAGTATACAGGCGAATCGCGACAGTTCCCAGCCGGCTTTCATTTTAATATCGGCTTCAGGATTAGCGACCGTGCATAAGACCAGCGCACTCAATATAGCAACGTTTGCCTTCAGGCGTACCGGCGTAGCGCCCGTTTGCCTCCTTCACGAAACAACAAAACGCCGCGCGTATATCGGTGACTCCGCAGTCTACACGAGAGCAGCCGAGGCGAGCGGGAGAGCCCTGCTTCCTCTCTCGTCACGCCACCACGAAGCAGCGACCAGCGGCAAAAGACCACGCGAGACCCCTGCGAAGCGAGCCTTATATACATCATAATGTATTGGCGCAATACGCCAGACAGATAAACCTTACACTGCCTAAACACAAACGTCTAATTTGCTTTGCTTTGGTGGAAGAGAACGGGCAGAAGCCTGCAGCTATGTGGTATAGAAGAGTTCTAATGATGAAAAGTTACGAAAAGACGAATACCACATATACTGTTAAGCTAATTCGTTTCATCGTTCACTATTAAATAGAGTAGCTATGTAAACAGGAGCTCCCTGCTCAGCCATTTTATTTTGGAAGGCCATCACTGCTGCTGCAAGGGACTCTCGCATATTCACGATGGTCTACTGGAGCATGTCGAGTATTTTTTTCAAAGCCGAGCCGAAGCAGCTTCTACGGCTTTGTGGCCTCTTTCTTTTCACTCTTGTGAGCTGCACATTATTCCTTGCGCCGGTCCTTATACCACTGCTATCGTCGGCCTATTCTGGTACTCATGGCATTATCACTGATATTGCCACTGGTGTCAGGTCTCTTGGGGTCATGACCTGTGGCAGTCATGATGCTGGCTATTGTACTGTCCTCCTCGGTCCCACGCAATTCCTTTATTGTTGCTTTTCCAGAAGGCGCCTCAAACGGGTCGCTTTCTGCAGTGATTTTGCTACTGCACGTCTGACAGCAAGTGAGGAGAATGTCACGCAAGTGGCTATGGCTGCAAGAAACTGCAGCTTGCTAGTTCAGAGGCATGACCCCAGGATCTTGTATATTTCTCTGTAATGTAGCCAGCTCTCTCTGCCTACTTCTACGGTGACCCCTAGCAGTAGATGTTTTCTGGGAACATCTAGACATTATAAGTGCAACTGTGCAGCAACTGTATGAAATGTATATACGCTATACCTAAGCAAAACAAACTGATTTTAGAATGGTTTTGGAATACAATTGCGCACATGTCGTATTCCTGGCGATGTAAGATGTAAATACTTAGATGTAAACACAAGCAGCATATTTAGCATTGACACAATATAGTATTATCCACCATCATGTTAAAGAAAGCTACCAATAGAAACGTTGAGAGATTGACTGCCTGTGGCATTTTTTCATTTGTTGAAGCATCTCAATGTGAACGTAAAAGCCAGCAATGGCCATGGTGCCGGATACCTTCACTATCTTTGTTTATCTAAAACAACATACCCTTAACGAGATTTGTGCCACTTAAAAAAAGTAACCTCTTCTGTCGTCTTGCATTCTTGCCAGAATCTTTATTCGGAGGTATTACATTTTACAAAGCATGTCAGCCAATCTCGGGATTTTCTGCCTGAGCAAGAAACGCGAAATTTAGAGCGCTGCTAGATGCAGATTGCTACTATCAACCACGACTAAGCCTGTCGTGTTACGAACTCGTTCGAGGTGCGCCGTGGTGCGACGGCCTACACACGCAAAACAAGTACTAGTCGGCCGTCCCCTCCCGTTGTTTGTTTTGAGTGCTCGTTTTCACTTGGCAGGGTACACCCACAATCAAAGGTATACCTTAAACAAACATGTTCGTTGAAGTTTCGGTGTGGTGGTAGACTGCGGCACATTTGTTTTGATAAACCAGATAACTCCAAAAGACCCGTAGGTCGGCGCAGAACCCGCCGTTCCGCTTCTGCTACCGAAGACATTCGAGGCGGTTCGTCTCACATTGCTTGGACGCTGACGTCCCTCGGGTGGTCCAGTTGGAAGGCGGCCTTTTCTTCGCAGCAGACGCTTCTTCCGACATCGTAAAAACGGGCAAAGGTGCAGCGCTCTTCTGAATTCCTTTTAAGTGCCAGTTGTTTTGTGCGTGGCACTTGGTCGACGAACACACAACGAATTACATGGGGTCTTGCCGGCGGCCGCACGAATTTGCAACAATGCGTAAATGGGTATAGTTTGTTTGGAGCATAAACCCGCTGAACAGACTCCTCCTCTAAGTAACCGCTTAAAAGAATGGCGTGAGTGCGAACGTATAATTATGCGTTCGTGCCCGATGAGTAGTACGAACGCATAATTGGTTTTAAGCAGAAGCACCCTTTGAAGCTCCCACTAATGCCAAGCGCGTCTCTCCTCGTTAAACATCGAGCGAATAGTTAGTTTTGTATGAACGGAGCTGCAGCTTTTTTGTTGCAACATGCTCTAAGTGCTCGCTCATTTCTTGAACGTTATCCTTTATAAAAAAGTGAAGGATGGTGTGCACGTGATGTTTGTTTTGAGAGCCCTCTGCTTGTTCAGGGGTGGAAATATGCATAGAAAAGGGAAAGCTCCACCTGGGCAATCTAACTTGGCAAACTTCCCAAGCTGCAAGGAAATCATTTTTTCCACGGCCGATGATTAAAGGTTAGTGGAATAAGCATGGCAAAGAAGAATAGAACAGGAGCAAAGACTTGCAGCAACCTTATTAAAACATTCAGTTGGGAAACTCACCCTTGAAACCGAGACCGCTCGTTAGTTAGTTAGAGTTTTGAGAGTAAGGAACACAAAGGAAGTGTTGCTGACCAGACCGCTCGCATCCGTCGAGACCAAACTAAATACGATAACAGCGCCACCCTCTACCGACTGTAGTCAGTTACAGGTTAAGAAAGTTTTCGAGGGAAAGGAGGGCTGAAGAGGACGAAGCAAACGGAATGCTGGAGAGGAGAGGAGGAAGTTTCTGCTCTCTTCAGCGTTCCGTCTCTTTCCTCCTCCCAGCCTTCTTTTCCCTCAAAACCCAGCGCTCACTGGCGGGGCGGGGCGCAGGGCTTTGAGTGTGTTCCGGGGCCTGTGTCATCCACATGCAGGAACAGCGTCAACGGCGCTGACGCTACGCCGAAGGCCAACGGATGGTGGACCGAGGGAGTGGTGGAAAACACGAAAAAGCGACTAGAGAATTGGTGGCTAAGAATTCAGAAAAGGGGCCACGTAAACCCCACAAGCTAGGTCCCAGACACCATGGAACCCCAGGATTTAAAGGGAAGAGCCGCGAATAATCATCATCATCATTATATTCATCATCCATTAAGTTGCTTCAGTTTGGTTAGTTTAGGTTTCAAGGTGTACGCGGTTCTGTTGCTGTTTTACGTCGTTTTCGCTTAATTTTGTGATAAAAATGTGTCCGTTGTAGTCCACACCAATGAAGCAGCGATACTGAATCACGAAGACGTTTCGTGATTAAAGTGCGAGCTTGTTAACAACAACTGAATAGATGCCCAGGTAGGTTTACTAACGTCTACGGCCGTACCCGCTGAGCCTAGTTTCCATAAAAATGAGCAAATGAAGAGAATGATGCATGAGTACATAGTGAAGAAGCAAGTTCACAACCTTAATAATAATGTGCTGAATTGCGAAGAACAGGTGAGTTCGGAAAGTCTACTTCTCGTTGTTTGGTTCATGCGGACACCAACTTTTCCTAAAATTCGAAGACTGACAAAGTTTCCTAGAACGTATAGAATGTTAGAGAAAGAATTGATATTCTCTCGGACTGTTTTCTTCAAATAAGTTAAGTACTCGCGGAATATTTCGATGGTCCAACAAATGCCGAGTTGGACATTTCTTTAATTACCGACCCTGCTACAGTACTCGTTGAAAACATTTCACAATATTAGCCACTGGAAATAAATTATTTGTTAGATAGACCTTTGCTTTCGACGTTCCCAAGATGTGAGATAAGTTACGGGCCCGTTAAAGGGAGTCAAACATTTGTCTTTCCTAATATTTTACAAATGCAATTAAAGGGTGCAAGGAAGAAGCGACCTTCGGCAAAATTTATTGGACTCGAGAGCCAGGCGCCGCTCCATGAACCTGCGTAGCCAGATGTTTATTGTTTGAACAGACAAGCTTTGAAGATTTCGGTGTCGCCAGCCATTGAAAGGTAAACCCTATTCGCATCGACAACGCGCTGCGCTAGAATAATTTTCTTTGAGACGGCTCTTTCTTGGCCTCAAATATGCGGAGCCGAGGTGCATGTCAAGCTGTCTGCGACAGATTCCTACGCGGGAGCCCCAGCCTTTGTGTTGAAATAAATTACTTTAACTAAACTGGTTATCTTAAGAGAATTGAGGCACTTGAATATAATATACATATGGAACCGAGCACGGAATAGTTTCTTGGAATGCATAAAACAAAAACAATCAAGCGAATGTTTATAATGAAAAATAATGAAGAACCTCGAACATATGTAGGTGTGATATTATGAAGAAACAAATCGGCTAATCTTGCCTTACCATTTCTCCTAGAGTTAGTTAAAGATGAAAGTTGAATGTTGTTTACGTGCATCTTCTCCACGAGATCACCCATATAATTAAATAAACTGCTTTCGATAAGTTATAAGTACAAAGCACGAGGCCTTTAGGAAACACATTTAACGGCTTCTTCCGATGGCGATTCTTGTGACATTCTTAATGTCCTAAATGCGCGCTAGTAGACATTTTGTTAATTACTCCATGTTTGCGAGCTCGATATTTCGCGGATCTCGGGAAGTGTGAGTGTGGGAAAAATTTTTAGGCACTAACATTTGGTGATTGGAAGTGGTATGCTCTTTACACGTTACCATGAGGCAATGTAGTTGCATGATCAATCTTTTGCGATATTTTTCAAATCGCGAAATTCGCGAGAGGTTAGGCGCGTCGTCGGGTAAATGAAGTCGTTCACACAACCTTGCGCTTCCTATTGCGAATGTTTCGCCGTTATTAGTGAACAAACCTGAGTTGGCATAAGTATAATTTGCTTTTTGACGCTTGTGCTGTCTTAGAGTCACGTACATACACACATATCCGGGTACACCAACGGTGAAAATAACCAAAAGGTGTTGTTGAACTAACTACATAAGTTGTGCACATACTGTTGTAACATCTTCAAACGTGGAAACAGCGCAAAAAATTCGACAAGGGACAAGTGAAAGAAGTGCACGGACAAGGCGCTGACTATCAACTAAAGTTTAATTTTCAGGCGAACCAGAAAATAAACACAGGGAGCATAGGAAAGAACCAATCAAGACACAAAAAATATACAACCCAACCGACAAGACTGCACTTGGGGGATGATGAAGTCCTTTTTATCAAGGAGAATGGCAGGCACGTGTGAGGGTGATGACGTGGTAGAAATCTTGTCAGTTGGGTTGTATATTTTTTGTGTCTTGATTGGTTCTTTCCTATGCTCCCTGTGTTTATTTTCTGGTTCGCCTGAAAATTAAACTTAGTTGATAGTCAGCGCCTTGTCCGTGCACTTCTTTCACTTGTCCCTTGTCGAATTTTTTGCGCTGTTTCCACGTTTGAAGATGTTCAACCAACTCGCCCAACTTTCCGCCTTGCTGTACTGTTGTAAGTATCAAATGACAGTTTACAAAGTTTTTGTTAAAAAATACTTTGTAAAAAAAAATATATATATATATATATATATAATCATAACACCAACCTCGACACGCGTGTTCCATTTCAAATAAAACCACTCTCATTTCATTTTAATACGACACGCTTGATATTGCTTGCGCTCTTACGTAGCCGAGTCGGCAGTGCGCTGGGCTCGCAAGAGGTGGCTTGGGTTCGATTCCGGGCGCCGCATATGCTTTTAGTTTTCTTTATGTAAGTAGGAAGTTCGAGAAAATTGGAAAACCGCCTAGCTTGTTTATGTTAAAAATGTACATTTCGAGAAGTATCGAGGCTGAATATTCTAGGCTCGCATGGAAGGCTTAAAAGAAGCTACGCCGCGCAGTAAGAGGGAGTCCCCCATGCGCTCGATCCTGCTTTTGCGCCGCCATCTACGCCTGCGCGCTATAGCCTTCTTGCCTTTTGTTTTGGGCGCAAGTTCCTTTAAACGCTTAGTTTCTTTGAGTCATTTGTCGTCTCATCCATTGGCATTCGTGACAATATTCCTGGTTTAGATGACCTGTGGCCGGATTCAGGTACATCTACTTAGGCTACGACAACTTAGCTAAGGAGTTCGTAAGTTACACACATCGTAAGAAGTGGAGAAATCGGTATTCACGAACGCTTTCTTAAGTGAGAGGAGGAAAGTGACGTTCTCGTACGGGAAAACGAGAACTTCCGGTGTCCGGAAGCTCTCGATCCCCGCGCGAGCGGGCTGTTGCTATGGCGACTGCGTCTTCGGCAACACGTACAGCCTGTCGTATAGCTCGGCCTGATCGGAGCGCGCAGGATTTTGGATCACAACAAACGTATAGGCGGCCTTTCGGCAAACGTTTGTATAGGGATAGTGTCCGTGCGGTTACATGTCGACTCACATTACGAAATGGCGAGTTATAGGGCCCGAATTCCCAGCCTTGCCGAGGACGGAATAACTGCCTTGGCCGACGGCTGCGAACTCGATCGCTACGAAGTAAACATAGCTATCATAAGGGAGTTTTCCTAGACCGCGTTTCGCCCTCCGCTAAGCTTTCCGCAACGAAGAAGCCGCTACTGCACCTGCGCGCCTATGGCCTCGACTGCAGAGTTCCGGGTATCGTAGCGGGTTGCGGACAGCGTTGCGGGACGGCAAAAACGGTCTACGAAAACTCCCTATTTTTCCTAAATGGAGACGGCCCGCACGGCTCTGCCTAAGCGGCTCACATGCATAGAAATCGCCGCGGCGGTTTTGAGGCCTCGAGGATGTGGGTGGGAGTGGACGTCCAGGAAGATACGTTTGAACTACAAGAGTGTCAGCAAGACCCACGTAAATACCTGTTTACATTGGGAGCAGAGCCGCGCTGGCACCGCGCCGCTGAACAGCGTATTGGTAGCGGCTTCGGGAATGATCTTTTGCAACCGATCGTATGCATCGCCCGGCCACTAAACAAGCGCAAATCGATGCTGACGTGAAGCTCGGCAGGGGAAAGTTGATCCGGCATTGTGTAGCTCGCAAACACTGATCTAACTCGACATGTGTTGGTGTACCGTCAAGTCGGAACAAAAAGGGCACACTAAAGAAAAGTGTACGTACCCATATTACCAGGGCAATCTACCTATAAGGCGCTTATTTGAGCTCTTCAACACATGAAATAGAAGATAAAATCGAGGAGAATATCTCCTTTCCACCGCTCGCCACCACTTCCTCTGAAAACAAGGGGACGACGAAGGGAAGAGACTATAGCCCTCTTACCCGAAAATAAAGGTCAGGGTTCAAACTATTCATTTCGAGAAGGGACCACAAGGGTCGTGCGAACATACTCCATTGAGCAAGCCAGCCGGTCGTGGGCAGACAGTCTTGGCCAAGGACGTTGGAATGCCTTGCTAGGCCTAGCGTTCCTCTGTGGTCGCTTGGTCGGTGGGATCGTTGCAGCTCTAGCCTTTTCCAAGAATTCGTGGTTCCAGCGTTCGTCTCCGCGGTGTTCAGTTTTGAGTACGTATTTATTTTGTCTTGCTGCTGTAAGTCGAATCGCGGGCGGAGAGCACGCAGGAAAATAGATGTCCGTTCGTCGTCGCGACGACGTAACCGAGGCGATGTTGGCGGCCATGTGGATTTGATCATAAAAAGTTTGCAACTTATGCATCGTAACCTACGCAAAACTTACAATAATTTTGCTTCGTTGAATACATATTTGTTCTTAACTTTTATCGTACACGCTTTCTTTTTTTTTTTTTGTTGTTAGATTATTTTAGGAATTTGGCCTCAGGTTTGACGAAATTCTCGTGAGTCCATACGTCACAGATTTCGCGGGTCTAACTCGACGCGTGAACGAGCTGATTATGCGAAATCTCGGTTTCGCTACGCTGTTGCACGTTAAAAGGTACACTATGTAAATAGAACTATGTAAATAGACCTTTGGTGTGTCAGGTTAAGAGAAGATACAGAAATAAAGACAAGACACCAAGGGCACAGAAATGAGTTGTGGCTCGCCCGTTCTCATTTTTTGTGTCTATTATATATTTTCCTTCATTTTTCATTATGACTGAAAGTATTAAATAATCTCGGACTTGTCCCGATATTTCTGATCTAGTCACGCCATCGTTTAACTGTAACGCGCACGGTTGTCTCGCTCGAGGATCAAAAAAATTCCTAAAGTCAACTTCGGAAGAAAGAAAGAAAAAAGAAAAACGCAGCCAAGATATTTTAGATGGCCAACCGCAACAAAATAAGAACATACACACCCCATCTTGTTTGCGCGCTCCCTCTGACGATAAAGATGCAACCAAGCTTCACTTTCACTTGAAGTTAGCAGAACATATCGCGATTCAAACAGCGTTAAGTTAAACATATAGGAGACTTCCCTAGGGTTTTAATTAAGTGTGCACAACGCATATATAAAATATAACATATATTTTTTCTTTTCTTTTTTAACTGCGATTCTGCTTTTCGCAATAAGCGAGACGACCTGGAAAGAAAGAAGTCAACCACGAAGTGGAACGCGGGCGCTTACGAACTCTTAATTAACTACGCCGATCAGGCGACGGAATGCTAATAGGGTGGTTTAAGCAGCCTCTGCCATTTGAGGCTGTCTGCGATCATAACATAGTCATGTCTCGCTAATATAGACGCTAGCGCTCCTCCATAAACATCCTTCCTAATGCGAGTTCTCCATATTAACGAAACAAAAGTTCACGCATTCTCCCCGCTCGTCCCCGAAAATGTTGCCCATATTGCGGGTAATCCATAACATTATGGAGTTCATAATAACGAGACATGACAGCAGCGTACCCACACACAAAACAAGGAAACTTGCACCCGGAACTAGCTTTAATCCTCGTTCGCCCTGGCTATGCAAATTAAAGAAAGGGTAATAGGGATATCGACTGCATTTTCCGAAACAGTGGGATTTCTCCCTTCTCCTTCGTGAATGTAAGAGAGAGAGAGAGAGAAGAGAGAGTGAAAGACGGCGAGATTCATCGAAGGCACGCCTTTGCTCGAATCTGATAAGGTTAACCGTGAACACAGCCGCGAGCTTGGACGGACATCTTAAGGAGCGCTACGCGTGCGTTAGATACTCTTGCAATCATTTGCATAAATCGTGTCTTGAGAGTCTCAAGCCCTAGTCTCACACGCGGTGCTCGGGTTTTGCGGCGACATCTCCGTGGGCGGGTTTCGGCGTTCGATGCGGGGCCGTATGCGTGTGTATGTGTACTCAGGCTTTGAATCAAGCAGATATATAGGTCCTTTCGGAATTTGTAAGTGTGCGCAGGTCTCACCACCGTGCCTGGCGACAGACACATTCACACGGATACATACGCACAGGTGTCACCGTAGTGTGTGTGTGTGTGTGTGTGTGTGTGTGTGTGTATGCGTGTTTGTGCGCGCGTGCGTGCGTGATTGTGTAAACGTATGCGTGCGTGTCTTTGACTTTGAAGAGGTTTGTCTTGTGTAGCCCTCGGCGGACCCGGCGGATTGGTAACGTCCGATCCTCTGCTCTGATTTCTTGAAACTGTTCAATCAAAAGTATAGATAAAACAAAAAAACAAAAAAAATAAAAATATTTAAAAAAATTTTGAAAGGCGGAAGAAAAAAGGGACAACAGGAAGAATTGGACGAAACTATGCGCTTTTTGAATTTAAGATGTACCAACTTGGTCAACTACAATTTTTTTTCTATTGAAGAAGGAGACGTGGTTGCAATATACGAAGTGCTTAATTTTATTTCGAACAGATAAAAGATTATTTGGGGGTGAGATTTAGAAATCTTCATGTATTTATCAGGCTCGGCGGACATTAGATGCCGTGATAATCGTCACGGCAAGTTAACTAATTACCTTAAATATGTTAATTAACTTTTTAATATTAGCTTTAGTGGTCATGTGGGAATTGAAGTTATGACAATTACTATTAGAGGCCAGACCAATTTAAAGAAAATTAAAAAGGTAAGGTTTTTTATTTATTAATAGATAAATTTCTCTTTTGTTCTCCCAATTCAGAACACCTTTTGTTAAAGAAAAAATTTAAAAATGTTGCAGCCCTGCTTACACCGACGTTTAGAAGAGTGATGTCGTCGTTTCTATCATGTCACTATATGCGGTAGGTCTTTGGTGGGTGCACCGACGACAGAATTGATGTCGTGGCTTATATACTTTCGGAAACAACAAAAAAGGCTGCGTCTGTGTGCGTGCGTGTGTGTACACACGTATGCATGCGGTTCTCTGTGCGTGGGCGAGCGCTTGTGTGCATGTTCGTTTTTAAGAGGCCTGTGCGCGCGTGCGTGTGCACCTATGTGTGCGCCCTTGTGAACACATCTGTTTGCTTGGGTATGTGTGTGCGTGCGTAAGTACAATGGGGAGTTAAGAAAAAATATTCAACTCGTTCATTTTTTTTACTAACTTCCCCACACCATAACTCAATAAGGATGATCGATTTGTTCATGCAAGCGTTCGCGTTGATGCATCCCTTCTTTTCTCTTTTCGTTTATTTTGAGAAGTATACCAATGCACCTTTCAACTGCATGGCCCAGCGTGCAAAATCTTCACAGCGGAGCTCGCGGGTGTTCGACAACTCTGAGAAATGTGGAGCGTCTATACAAGGTGTGGGCAGACACTCAGATTCGCCCAAAGTGGAGCGTTGGCGCGTGCGCCCTTCCAATGGCAGTTCTACCCACTGATCTCTATGTCTATTTGCTGGATCGCGTTTGACCAGCTCCGCCTATGGACAGGAATGCGGTCACGGTCGGCCATCTTTTTGGTAGAGTTATATCATCTCTAGCCATCATCGTAATATGGCGGACAGCGCAATGGCGGCCGGCTGCCATAAAATAGCCGTAGATCTAGCACACTGTACCGTGGGTGATGTTTCGTGCTTGATTGAAGTTGTTTGACGAAGCAGATTCTTGAAACCCGGCGTGAACGGTAGCCTCATCTTTGAGGGCCCGGCGAAAGTTCTACGAAAGCGCAGCACCGGGGGAAAGCACTGCAGCTTGCATCGAAAGCAGACTGGCACCGGCGTCTGCTTTCGATGCTTCTTTCGATGCTTCTTTCGATGCGACTTTCGATGCGTGCTGTGCTGCTTTTTTCCGGTGCTGCGATTTCGTGAAACTTTCACCGGGTCCTCAAAAATCGGACTACCGTTCACGCCGGGTATCAAAAATATGTTTCGTCAAACAAGTTCAATCAACCACGAAATATCACCTACGCTATTTTGATGGCAGCCTGCCACCACAACCAACGTTGTGTGACCACAACTACCACAACGCTGTCTGCCGTGGATGGATGATAGTGGCTGCAGCAGCTGTACCTTGGCTATAGGTAATATAAATCTACCAAAAAGATGGCCGCCAGTGGCCGCGTTCGCGGAGCGGGCAAACGCGATCCAGCAATTGTCATAGAGATCAGTGGTTCTACCGCAGCACCGCAACTTCACGGCCGCGTGTTGGTGTATAGGCCTGTTTCTCTCCGCCAGGGGGCGCGAGGGCATCCGTAAGACGCGACCATGCGATTGAGAGTTTTGGTAGATCGTTCCGATACCGCCGATAACGATACGATGCATGAGCGAAGGTGGCGGCTGAGTATCCAGTATCGTTATCGTAGTCATCGGAACGATGTACTCTCCAATGTTTGCATCGAGCATAAAGCGCCACTGCAGCGTCACATCGTGCACGCGCCACGGTCGTTCACAAGCGTACGTCGGCGTCTGTTCAAGCGTGGTATAACAGAAAGAACGAGAAGCAAGCTTGCAGAAACAGAACAAAAATGCAGCTCACGCTGCCTTATCCCGACGATAGGTGGGCTTTTCTTGCAGCCTTCTAGTTCTTTGATATTTCCTTTCACAATGTTGTGTTCACCGATGAAATTCTGCGAGCTTAGCGTCCGCGAGCAGCGTGAAACAGCGCAATGACGCGTAACCGAAACGCGACCGAGAAATGTTCGATTTTGACCGCCAGAGGCGCTGCCCAAACTTGAGAGCTACAGACGATCCCAGTACTGGCCTTCTGCGCTCTGCCGTCTTTTTCTATTGGCCTGCGGAAAACGTTCTGAGCTTGGGCACTAATTCGATAAACCAACACTGCGGAGGTTTGCGAGAAATGTCATTTTGTCTAGTGAATAACTTTGCAGCGAAAAACAGGCTTGAAATTATTTTTTTCTATTAAATTTATAGCAGCAGACTTCTTTTATTGTACGTTTACACTCCGTATATTTTAAAGGAAAAAATGGTGGTATAGATGTATGCGTTTATTCTCTTTACAAATATACTGAGAGCTAGTTTTACGATTATACTGAGGGTTAGCAATAAAGACACTGGAGAAAATGCGACCGATATTATTATATTTATTGTACTCATGCTACGGTATTTAGCATTGCAAATTTGTAACCCACTATAGCGCAGCAAATGGCCACCATCTTAATCCCGTATGTGTTTTTGTTTACTCGCCATTAGGCGAATAGTATAGCCGCTATTAGTTTCGAAAAAAAAAGAAGATCCTTCTGTCAGCTAGTGTCTGAGGGAAGAAAATGAGCTTACGCAGTACTTTTTCAACTCCTAGCTGCTTGTCTAAATTCGTGACCCATCCTTTTTCAACTGTAAGCAAACTAAAAAAAAAAAAAATCGGTGCGCTTTGCACCGTTAAAATCTCGTTTTCCGGACAGCGAGCAGGCTCGCTCGCCATTTTCATATTCCTCTCTTTTGTCGGTTTTCCACTCTCTGTTCGGATTATGCGGGTCGCATTATTCGACTGTCGCGCTCGAGAACACAAACACAAAGGGAGTGACGTGAACCGTAAGTTCAGAGGAGATTGTTCAGCTCGTGGACCTGGAAAGGGGCAATCGCTGGAGTGGAAATGTAGCGCTTTATTGATCATCTTATTCCTCGCTCGCGCTCGCCGATTCCTCGGGCTGACTGGTGTAGTTGAACAGACTATAGACTTTTTTGCCAGAGTCTCGAGGTTTCGAGCGAAATGAATGATTGTATGAATACCGGAAAGGACAACAAGGGCTGCGTATTAGATTGTCTTTTGTGACCATACGGCGCGCAAGTTGTGCTCCTTGCGCGTCTCGTGCATTTGTTTACCCGCAAGGTACGCCCATGTCTCTTTGTTTTGTTTTTCCCGATCTTAGCTCATGACGACCCGCATTTGGTTTCGAACAATCCCGCAATTTCGAGCGTAATGGACAATGCCAGCCGGCCGACGAGGGTGTGCACAATTGATTTCTTTTGTTATCTAGTTAAATTAAACTACGGAGCATTTAATGTCCAAGTAGGAGGGCGGGCAAAGGGGGGGCGAGAACGAAAAAGAGAAAATACACGACTATAGAGATAAAGCTGAAAGAGAGAGAACAAAATTCAACAAGTGAGTAAATACGCGTTCAGACTATACAGTCTAAAGGAAATAAAAATCTACCATCAGTCGATCAGCACAATGATACATTAAACACGTAAAATGAACGTGATGGAAACGATGAAAAAAATGTTAGCTTACAGAACATTTAGACGAGAGGAAGCTTAAACACGCGAAATAAATAAACATAGCTACTACGCTAGGCAACAAGACATTCGAGGCTAACGATAATAATCCTTGGAGCTGGGGAATAGGTGGGGGGGGGGGGTTCAAAGGACAAGCACAAATCTTCAAACACAGCTAGGTGACTGATGCGCGACTTTCTGTCTCACTAATTAATGGTTATCCTTGACCAGCTCGCTGCACCTTCGCATTAATTGAGTACAACATTCAAGACGTTGAAATAAAGTCACTGTCGTTCAAAAGCTAAACAGGCAAGAAGTTGAAATCATTCATAGAGAGGGGGGGGGAGGGGCTGGAGGAGTGAAAGAGAAGCTAGATCTAAACACGTTAGTGGGAGCGAAAGTGAGAGCTCAGGAAAACCGATACTAAGGGCGAAAAAAATTACATTGTCGTTAGCGGCCAGTCACTGACGGCTTATAAAATGCGGAGCATAGCCAGTCTCGCGCATCGTATTGTTTGCTATGGACCCAGTCAGATTGACAGGTTGGACAATAATAAGCCGAAGAACGAATCTCGAAACAAGAAGCGTGAATTCCCTCGTTCTTGTTGATCTGTCAGTGACTCGATTTCATGGATTGCCAAACGGCCCCGAGTGACAACCACGCCGCAACTCGGCGAGAGTACATGGCAAAGCGGCAGGCGCGTCGAGCCTCGCGGCGAGGCGGACGTGAGCCGTACTTCGTTTTTCATTACGATGGACCGCACTGGTGGCTGCGAACCCAACCGAGCGCTGTGCACGTGCATGACGTTAGCACGGATCCAGCACATCGCTGCACCCCTTCCAAAGGTCACGTGACGCTGACGCGGCGTTAGATTGGCTTCCATGGCTGCTAGCGTTCCCTACGGTCCAACAAAAAAGTCAAAGTAAAGCGGCGGACTCTTGTACAAATTGGCGATGATGTTAGAGGAGAAAATTTTATTTTTTATTTTCCGTTCTTTAAAGTTTATCGTGTTTTTTTACCCCTATAAAATCAACCTGTTCTCTAACGGCTTTTTTTTTTGCATTTGTATAACCCCGATTACAAAGTGTCGTTTATGTTGTATGATAAATTGTGTTAGGCAGACTTGTACTGTACGTACGCCTTCCTGTATTTTGCTGTTTGTATTATTATTGTATTAAGTTTGTGTGCTATCCCTCCTGCTTGAGCTCGTGTGGGGCCTGCAGCATTTGTAAATAATATGAAGTAAATAAGGAGCCGTTTTGTCAGGTCACAGGTGGCGTGATGTGACGCCACATGTAGCGTGGTGCGACGTGATAAGTGGTGTGATGCGACGATGGATGGATGGATGGATGAATACGGCAGAACCCCTCTAATTGGGTGGCGGCTTACGCCACCTAGCCGGAGCTTTTAATTTTAAAAAATAACTCCGATTAAATATGTGATTAATTAAGAATAATAAAGAATTCTGTATCGCGACGTCGCAGCAATTGTGGTCATATAGCCGGCGCTACACGAGACTCGTACGCGTATGTGTGCTCATCAAATGGATTTTGGCTCATACGGACCGCACGGACATAGCCCACAGGCAATCGTACTGCTAGGGCTCCACGCAATTCGGTCGGCTCGCATTCTCATGGTGGAGTGCCACACTGACGCCAGTCGAACCTGGGTCTACTTCACGTCAAGGCTCAGCTGGCTTCTCTCCGTTGCTGCTAGGGACGAGCGGCCTGGAATTTCGGAGTGGCGGGCAGTAGAGTCCCAGCCGGGGCTCCGAGACCGGCGCACCCGCGCGGGACCAGGACGTGGCGAACTCGGGTTCGGGTCTCTATCTTCTTGAAAAGGGAGCGGAGCTTGCTGCGTGGCTCACTGTCAGGAACACTGAGGCCACTCTTGAGGTTCTCGCCTGTTTTGTTCTTTAGTTGCACGCGAATATTTATCAAGGAAGTTACTAAATGACCCGCTAACTGTACACGTAAAAATGTAAATAAATCTGTATATAAAAAAAGTGTCGTAGCCTTGTGGTAATCCGCCAGCTTCTCACGCAGCCGATCTGCTACTGATCTATTTCCGAGAACACCGCGTCAGCTGGCGATCTATTTCGAGCATTTGGCGATATCGACAACGGACGTCCTACGCCCTATACGCCCGCTACTCCCGACTACAACAACGAGAAGAGATGTTTTTTCCAGCGGTAGGAAAAAGTCACAACAACTAGCGCTGTAAGAAGAAAAAAAAGTTGCAAAAGGTACAAATAACCACGTGCCTGTAGTATCCATTAAAAGGCAAGTTTTCGATTGCTGGCTTGTTTGACAATAAATACAATATGTAAAAAAAGTAAGCCCTCAGCTGTCTGTACCATAGCGCACACAATCACGCTGCTCTAGCATGACAGAAAAGAGACGGTGTTCGCCGCAGGCTCGGGGCAGAATTATCTCCGGTCACGCGTCAAACAGCGTTTGAAGCACTGTTTGCTTGGTACATGGTATGTACGCTTTGAATATCTCTGCAAACAGTCGTTTGTATGATCAATGTTACAGGAGTGTCACACGAGGAAGAAACACACTTCAGACTGCAGACTGTCTTTTGTAGGACGTATTAGCTGCGTGGCCGCGGCTTATATCACTTTCCAGCCCACACCACCGGAGGTTGCGGAGACTGCCAGAACTGCCAACCTGCCATCTTGAAGTTGGGTCTATCCCGGCCTCTTTCAAACGTGCAGGTCAGCCAGCGCTGCAATGATACTGACACCACCATTTCCCGGTAACGTATAATCCGAGACTCCGCAAACACAAAGATGTGGCTCATGTTTACGGGGCGCGTCGATTGGACTCTCGCGACGATGGCTCCACGCCTTTGTCGCCGAAGTCCAATCAACGCGCTCCGCGAAGTTTTGGGCTCCCACTTTGTGTTCTGCGAGTCTAGCGCCCCAGGGCAGTAAACTGACTCAAATTCAGCGACTTCCGGGTTGTTAAAAGTCTGTCGTCTCCTATTACCCATACGTCTACTCTAAAAAACACATCTCATCGTGAAAAAAAGAAAAAGAAAAAGAAAGATCTTATAAATATATAGTATATATTAACCTACGCAAAGTGCTACGCGTCCAACATAGTATCCATTTTCGGAACCGCCAAAAAAGTCAACCGTGATGCCTTTCGACGCGACCTTGCCGCTCCATTTGGGTGCCACGACACGCCGGGCCATAAAAAGCGATAGTTCTCGACGTCTACTCATAATTTGGAGCACGCCTCATTCAAGTTGACCCCCGCCTCCCGGAAAAGCGTCGCAATTTTCGTCTCCCAGTCGGTTGATGTTTCTTTTCTCTTTTTTGTCATCTGTTTTTATTGATCATACAGAGTGAAAGCCGCGCAGGTTAAGGATAAAAGATGGGGACACTTGGTGACCGCGGCCACAAAAACACATAAGCAGACACACACACACACAAAGAAGGATCCACGAGTAATTGGATTTTGTTCTCTCCTTTCAGTCGGGTCTGTTGGTGCTTGCAATTCAATTACCGGCAGCAGCGTCGACGCGGCAGTAGCCGCGACGGTGACTCTCTCAGTTCACGTTCCGTGCTTTTGTTGTTGTTTCTTTGGCAAGCGTTTAAATGTGGGGACCTCTTCAACTGCCGACGATGGACGTGTGTGTTACGGTCGTGCATTCGAATTACGGTCCTGAGTGGAGGGGAGACGTGGGGGAGGGGGGGAAGGGGTATGTAAGTTAGTATGAGGAAGTTTATGTGAGGAGTTCTGAATCGTGGCTTGCATCGTCTGGCTTTTATTGATCTGAGGAAAGGGGACGCATCTGGATCGGGTTGTTCATGTATGCAATATTTATGCGGTCGCTTGTTCGCGTCTGGAGGTGGCTTCGTTATTCCGGACATACTTCAATCGAGCGTGTTTCGCGGTGAAGGAAGCGTGTGTCTTTTGTGGGTGTTTTAATTGGAATAGAAAATATGGCGTTTTAGCCACGTGGTAGCCGAACTGTCGTTGACATATCGATGCGCATGCCCTTAAAGTTGTTCTTCATTATTATGTTGGCTCGCGTGGTATAAATATTGTATGGAGCTGCCCGGGTCGCCTTGGTTTACCGTCTTCAGTGTTAGCATCGGGCGTTTGTAGAGACACGGTGGTCATGAAGCGTTTAATATTACGATACGAAATACAGAAACTAGGGCTGGGCACCTGATCGATTAACCCGCCGATTAATCCGATTAATGCTTTAATCGCGATTACTTTTTTAACCGGTTAATGCAGCTAAATTCTAACAAACACAAAAAAGTTTTGCGAAAATCAACGCTTTCACGACGCAGACGTGGACGAGTACACCTGTGTGAAGGCAAACTATAGGAGAAATTTTGATCTAAAGTAAACTGCAGAGGCGAGATTGTAACTCCAAACAACTGGAGGTTACCATGTCCCAGTCATTTCAACGCCATGCGAGTGTACTGTACGTTTAGCGCAGCGGTGATCTATGGTGAAGCAATCGAAGAAAGTGCGCAACGAACCTTTTTGTCCTCTGCGGCTGAAGTAATAATTTATGTGAGTGGGTGTCTTTTGACTGTTCTCAGCTACATATCAAATTTGATTTAAAATCCGAAGTTGTACATTGGGCCGTTTATCACATATTCAGGAGTGGCAAAATATGTCATTTTGACTTTTTTGAAAACTATTATGCATGGGAATCAACGAAACCGATTAATAGGTTAATTAAGCGATTAAAAGGTGCGGATTAATCGGGTTAAAACCGATTCAACATCCAGTCCTAATGGAAACAACGCGTTATATAATAGTACTTTGTGTGAAGTATCAGATGAAAAGGATCTCGGGTTAACGATAATATGATCTACATACTGAAAGGGAAAAAAAAAAAGATTGAGGTCCTGCGATTGACACCATGTGCGAGAGTGGACTGGATGTGGCGACGATTTCGTGATGTTCTTTGTACTATAGTGTTGCTGTCCTAGCATGTAAAGCGATTGATCGAAGTGCAGTGATGTGCTGCTTGAATCTACCATCGATCCGATTCACTTTTGTGGCACCTTACCTTTTTGATATTATGCGGGAGGGTGGTTCATTTTATGCGGTATAAGAGAGGCTACAAACATATCGCACGGAGCCGTTTCAGCCACAACAATTGACTACGATAATGAAGGTTTTGTACTGTACGATGGTATTGTACATACGTACATGTATGTATACAGGTTGTTGTAACGTTTCGTGTAATGTTACTGATAATTCTCTCATTAAAATCCAACACTTAAAAGATCTGTATAGCGGTATTTCTCAACGCCTCCTAGACAACGAGGCCATGCTGCTGGAGTTTCTATACGTCACTTACCGGAAGCCACAGTAGGGCAGAGATTGGACACGACTGTGACGTCAGAGTTCGGTCGGAACTCTTGTCTTCACTTGATTGGACACACGAGTTCCGGGCGAACGCTGGCGCAGCTCTCGTGTCCAATCGGCGCCCCGCGCCGGCCTCCGAAAGATCACGTGGGAAATCCAGCAGGCGATCGCGTGGGAAATCCAGGCAAAACGGAGTGGGCTAGTATCAACCCTGTCTATCAAAGTTTCTCCCATAGTTTATCCCGAGACTAGAAAAAAAAAATCTGCACATATTTGTATGCCCGTTGTTCTTCTAATTTTTTTCCTCCTTGCGAGTGGGACTGTGAAAGTCATTCACCAGCTGACCTGCGTGTTTGCTCCTTCAACATCTTCTCTTTCCTTTCTCACCGCCCCTCACTGTAAGGTTTCAATTTCTTTTCACATTCATGTGCCTCACATTCTCAGTCTTTGTGTCTCGTTCGATATTGCTTTCCTGTTGTTCGTGTTTGGGGTTTATGAGTGCCAGGGAACAAACATGAGAGACTATAAAAAAACGTGGGTACGCGGACATAAAGGCCCCCGTCGGCTACCGCGAGCCGGCTTCCCGCGCAGATTGACCTCTGGCATTGCGTTTGCGTTCCGGACGGAAGACATTCTGATGAAAGTTGGTTGAGATCACTTCTCCCACCAACGCGGTTGTTCGCTCGAATTAAACCGGGGTCACACAGCTTATGCCCGAGTCCCACTAGAGCGACAAACAGAAACAAACGACAGCGACAAGCCTCAAACCAGCCTCTTTCGCGATTTGACAGGCTTAGTAAAATAAAAAAGCCTATGCTCAAACACGAGCATCATGCACGCGATAGTATATCTTTGGCCATAGCCTCCTCTATACTCACAAAGCCTGGCAGTTCGATGACGGAGCCATAGGGTGCCCGGTCGCAGATTTGGAGCGCGAGGATCAGGTAGCACAGAGCATTTCTCGGGGAGTCTGGTATTCAACGCACAGCTTTTGCAGCGGCGAGGACCCGAAACATGATTTTCAAACCCGACGAGAAAAGAAGTGGTAGCCCGAGAAAAGCGAGAAGCACGAGCGGACCTTTCATCGCTCAGGACAAGTGCGTTTCGGCGTCTCGCCGCAGCGGGGCGCCCGTTACATGACTCTTGTCTGCCACTCTACCTTTTCAATTTCGACGGCCGCGTCTCGTGGTGATCTGCCATGCTTTGGCAGGCTTGCAATCACTGGTGCTTATTTCAGGAGCACCGAACGACTAAACGCCTCCCAAAGGTACCATCGCGAACATGCTGCATGTGTTGGAGGCTTGTCGCTGTCGCTTATTTCTGTTTGTCGCTCTAGTCTAGTGGAACTCGGGCATTATTGGGCAGGAGATCGAACTATAGGGGGCGCTTCATCAAGCTTGTTGTCCACACAGCCCGGTGTTTACTAACACAACATAACAAAGAAATTGAACCTTGCATAGCACGGTCTTGACACGAGCGCTTCGCTCGGACCAGTGCTTTAGTCGGACGAGGAGCGGCCTTCGAATCGTCATCTTTGATTTCTCGGATCAAAAACAAACAAGAAAATAAGGTTTGTTGTCCCCACAGCTGAAGCGTACCGCTAGAGGCTTAAATGTTCGATCTTTTCCCCTCTACATCACACGAAAGACAGTCTGAAAACAGATTCGAAAGCAAGTCACCACGAGATATGTGCTTCGAATGGCGCATGGCAACGAGTTCATGGAGAAACTTGGCACACGGCATTCGAACCACGGATATCACTGTCACTCGTGTCTGCATACTGTTTTTTTTTGTATAATGTATAAGCAGTTACCCCTGCCATAGGGTACCGCTGCGGGAGGGCAAAGTAAGCGACGATGCATCACTCTAAAAAAATCTGGTTTGTCTGCAGGGTGTCGCCCCAAAATATTTACAGGGTTTTTTGTTCACCGCGAAAACAAAGTACGCATCTTCGATCGCTGATTCTCCGTCCAAATGTAGCGCTAGCGGTCCGAGCCTGATGCCAAAGTTTCAGGACTTACCGTTATCTAATTTGAAATGTATAAGTAATTTTCTGGAAAAGTGGGAAAATGGGGCCCGTGTTTTTCCGTTTTCGGTAACGGGCGTCATTCATGTATTCGAAAGCTCCGTCGGCCGCCATTGAAAATTTAATAACTTTCACACACACCTGTTGAATACGATACCGGCTAATTTTGAAACTTTTGCATCTGGTTCGAACCGCTACAGTTACATTTGGGCGGGAAATGAGCGTTCGGCATATGCCCAAATAATCTTCCCTGTAGAAAACAAAACAAAACAGAAACGTTAAATTTGCCAGTTTCTTTTTTTGCGTTTGTGTGTGTGTGTGTGGGGGGGGGGGGTCATTTGCGAAATCTAATCGCTCCAAGCTACACTCTGCAAAGAAGTATCAGTTCACGTTCCGGCAAAATACGCCAGTCAGCTGCCAATCACGGTGAACAACGGAAGCATCCCAGCAAATAACGAAGCTGAAAAAGTTAATTAGACACTGCCGAAATGCCATACGCACAAGAACAATCGGTATGACGATTTGCATGCGTTCTTGCCCTGCACACATTGTTTCCTTCTATTGATCGCCATGATTGGCTGTGCCGTGTTCTAGCAAAAAAGAAAAATGAAACTTACAAACATTCTTTCTTAAGTGTGAACACTGAGAAAAAGAAAAATCTGGTGCCAATCACTGAAACGAACGGAGGGAGCTCGCCGATTGACCAGGCTGAAAAAGAAAATGGGCTGTTCTTACGAGTTATTTTTTTTAACTTTGCCCATTTAAAACGGGCACTCCGTACCATGCGAGTTCGTGGTATTTGTTTCACGTTAACTCGTGAATATAAAAGCTTCAATTGACACTGCCATTGTTTGTCTGAGGCGTCCCACTGCTGTATGAAAATGCTGTCCCACGCGGTGCGTCGTTGGGTTCATCGATACAAAATCTCATACACGAATGCGACGACATTCGCGGACTAACTATGGGAATTGACGTGAAATATAATTAGTAATAGCCTTGTATTATTTATCGATAAAAATTTACTCAACTACCATCGTAATTATTTTATTAAACTAATTATTTAATTGATCACCCAAAATCATTGTATAGTACAATTTAAAAGTTTAACTTAAAACATACTATAATTTTTCCTCATACTTATTTGCACTGTATACATTCGTCTCTCTCATGCAACGTACCCGAAAAAAAGAATATCACGTTTAACAGTGACAAATTGGATAAATGCGTACGTCTGGCCCACAAGCTTTGGAGCATAATTTGGTGATAAACGCGCTAGTGCCGTGAAAAAAAAATAGTAATAGCGGTGAATGTTACAGCACATATTTGACGTTCCCAGAGAATGTGCAGCATCTATTGGTCGTATCTTAGAGTACGAATATTTTATTTTGGGCCTCGTTATATGCTGCATTCCGATACGAATACAATAATAACGCCTAAGACCCTGTTGACGGGGACGCTCTGTAGCAGAGCGGCATCAAAGTTTGAACGCTTTTGGGGTTTTGCTACGCCTCGCTATGCGCACAATCCCGGGTCAACTCGACATTACCTAGAATGATCAACAGCCTCGCTGTTGCGTCGCGACGCCATCGCAGCAAAATCGAGCGCAGGTACAGATTAGACCAAAACGCCGCGTCCGCATTCGATTGAGCCTCGGTGTCCAGTATATAGACCAGCCAGTGTCCGAAATCATAGGCCCCAGCAATAAAAATGGGAAGTAATAATCTCAAACGCAGAATCCTGTGAAGAGAAGGGCTGCGCATAAAACAAGAAGTTTGTTTTTTATAGCACTCTTGTGATCGGTGTTGTTCTTGGAGCTTCGCGACTATGCATTTCTAACGTTCTTGCGCTGCGATACATGCGAAAGGTAAAAGAGAAAACACACACAAAAAAAAACTGAGCCTCGCAAAAAGTTCAGCACCCCGCTCCTCATTCGTGTCGTCAACATAAACCAACATGGCGGAGCCCATGGAAGAGAACGGACACTGGTCTTTATATTCGTCGAAGGATCGCTCGTCCTCGTGTTTTGGGCTCAAATTGATGAATTGGTCCTCCTCCAAGTGTGATCACGTTTCTTCCTAGAGGTAGAAAGAGGCTGTTTATATGCTTCGATGATTTCACACTCCGTTTCACCGTCAAGTCCGGCCGCAACCGAACTCTATTCGCGACTCCAGCGAACTATAGGGGGCGCGCTGGTCAAGCAAAATGGCGGACGAGAGGAGGTCGTTTTCGTCATTCAACACGCGGACCACCATAAATGTCTTGCACTGCAGCGTAAAATCGGTGTTACATATGAAAGCCAAGCGATTTTTCGAAGGTAGAAACCTTCTTCTAGTCAGTGCGTAAGAATGACGCGGCGGAAGAATAAAAATAATTACTGGGAACGATGTTTGTTTCTATGCTGCCTATACGAGAACCAAATAGCGATAGCAGACGGCAGAGTCGAAACGACCTCCTCTCTGAGCTTTCGGCGTCGCCGCTACGCGGCGTCGATTTCGCTGGAGTCGCGAATACGATCGGACAGAGCCGATCGGGTAGCTCCAAAAGTGACTCGTCATGGTAGTCGTCGTGTTTGTGCGTGCGTCGTCACGGGCTGAACCGAACCCATCGAGAGCAGAAGAAAGCGGAGGATTACGGCACATTTACTTGGCAGCGGGGCTGGTCTAGCCGGTGAGAGCGAAATGTGTAGAAAGACGACGAGCACACGTGACAAAGCACTTTCACAATATCACCTTTGCTCCTTTCAACGTCACCTTTGCTTCGTTTCATATTATGCATATATGCACAGTGCGAAAGGAAGCAAAGATGGCGCTTGTTTTGACCACGATAGTCCGCCGTGTAATCAGCGAACTTGTTTCGTCGTCCTCTCCTATCCCTCCATCCTATTTCCTCCGCAATAAAAACAATTAAACGAAATAAACGCGGCAAAAAGCTTTATCCGACGAAAGACCAAAAACAAACACGGCGCCGCCAACCACTTTCCTACTACAATGCTGCAGCGAGCACGCGCAAAAACGAACCGAATTGCCCACGCACAAAAGGCCCGGATCACTTGCCCGCGGTGCGGTGTGGCGGCTCCCAGGTTGTTCCCTATTCCTAGACGTAACTAGTTTTCCTTTTCACCCTTTCTTTTTCCTCAGGCTCTTCCCCAGGAAAGAAAAGAAAAAGAGAGGAATAAAAGCCACTACTCGCCTATCCACCAGCCAGTTGATTACACCTGAAGAGGGCGGGAGGGGCGCATCGACCGAACACACACTCCACTCCGTTCATCATCCAAGCTGACAACGCGATGGAAGCTGCGCGATCTCCGGACCAATCAACCGCATTACTTTCCATCACCTGACACCGGTCTAGGCGCGTGTGTACGCACTCAAAGAAATCTAGATAATCTACTTACCCGCTAAGCACCTGGAAGAGCCAATCGCCACAATCTAACTCGGTGAATGACGAGGACCCAAAACAAAACAAAAAATGTCTTTCCTGCATGACGCTGAACGTGACGTTTTACCGTAATCAGTGTCAAAGCACGGACTTTATTTGTCTCTTCTTCTCTAGATGTAAATGTATTTCTAGCTGTCATTCGGGTGAGCACCGTCCGTGGATTGGAGCGATTGGAAGTGCTTGGCGGGAAAATAGATCCTCCCGATTTCTTGAGTGAATATCCGCGCGCCTAGAGCGGATGTCAGGAGATGATAGGGAAGCGGCTGATTGGTCCAACGAGCTGGCAGTGCTTCCCACCGCGCTGCCAGCTAGGGGTGAGCGGAGTCCGGCAGTCGTAGGGAAAGGGAGAGATAGTGCGTACGCTAACGCTCTGCCCTTTCCCCGGGGCAATCGATAGGGAGCAACGGGGGAGCTACACCTGGAGCGCCACGGCTCCTGTGTCGCCTCCGCCTTGGTTGTGTGCTGGCTGCACAACCGCCGTTGCTACGTATGCCTTGTTTGGGGGAGAATACGTCGACCTCTGAGTCGGATCGAAGTTTAGGCGGCGGAAGACCGACTTGGCCGTTCGTTCAGCCGCACCGCGCGTGTCGGACTCGGGGGTGAACGCTGCGAAAACTTCGTGGATACCGTTAAGTACGACGGAGGGAGGCCCTGTCGTGAGACGTGTTCTAAGATCGCGACTTAGGTTGCACCCAAAATTTCGTCGGTGGGCTGTTGGAGGGAAGCGTAAACGAGCGAGTCAACTGCATGGTGAATCGCAAAAATGGCTATAACCCAAGGCCAAGAAAGAAAAGAATAAGACACGCCAAAAAAAGAGCACACCTTTTCTAAAGGTGGAGATTGTTTTGTCTTTTTTTTGTTTCGAAGTTACGCTGGGTTAGTTGAGTTACTTGATTATATGCAAGATAGTCTCAAACGAACTTATTTCGCTAACTTAAAAAAAGTTATGCCTGCGTTTTAGTGTTTTTGTTTGTTTGTTCGTTTGTAGGTTTTTGTTTAATTGCGGATGTTTACCATTTATGAACTCTATACACTTAGAAAACTTGACAGCCAACTTTCCCGCAAATTACTTGGGAGAAGCGTGTAAACAGTTTACTTTTAGGTCTCAACACAATATCAGCGCCGTCATTTGTCGAGCGACCTCTCCGCATACTGCAGCGATTGGCTCCTTCACGCTCTTTGCGGGAAACTGTGCGCTCCGGAACTTCTTAAGGTTCACTTTCTCTTCAATTGTGGCTAGCGCTGAAGGAAACATTTGATCGATTCTACCTAAGATTACGGTCTCCGTCAGTCACAGCCATACCATTTGTTTTTCATTCTGTTCTTTATTTTAAGCGAGGCAGATAACATATACTGCGTAGAAAACTATTTATTCCAAATGTTATTGACAGAAGTTAACCTCTCACGCCGAAGTTTCGGCTGAACGTTTTATTCTCGCGCGATATATTTGTTACGTTTTAATTGTATTGTGACCATTAGGATGCCGATAAGCACAGAAAGAGTAAGTTGAGTGGAAGCGGTGAGAGAGCGGATAATAAGGTTTACGTGGCCCGTAATTCTTTAATGATTTTTTAATGGAATCGGAAACCAGATTGAAGACGTCGGTGTTTTCGATCCTATTATGAACGCAAGCTAGGGAAATTTACTAGTCAAATACGCATTTTTACATTGCTTTAGCTGGAATTAATCGGAGCACTGCCAGATTATGCAGGTCTATGATGTTATGCGATATGTATAATAAAATACAACTTTTTAAAAAAATTCTCAGCTGCGGCTATATATGTTAATTAATTTGTTTATCTCGTTATCTCGTTTATCTCGTTATCTCGGCGCGAGAACGTAAGGCATTGCGATTTCCATGCGAGAAAAAGTGCCTCATGTGACTCGTCTTCCGAAAATCGCGTACAACGTTTTTTGGATGGTCCGATTTGCGTACGATTCTCGGTCGATTTCTTTGCATCGTGTGTTCCAGCCTTTACCTGTTGTCCACTCTTTATCGCCAAATACGACTTTAATCCGTTCTTCTTTTTCACCCTTCTTAGTTTTAATTTTTTCTAATTCCCGCTCATCGACATTTCAACCTTAATGCGGGTCCACGAGATCCTTTGTTGCATCGGCTGACCTTTTTACGGGAAGATTTTTCCTGTGGCATTTAGTTACGCTCCTTTCAAGTTTGAACACTCACCGAATATTGTCTTGAAGACTGTAATTATCACGATCAATATGAGGCGAACACCTTCGCACGTGGCCCGCGGCTATCAGTGCCCCCTGGCAATTGCGTTTTTAAAGCATAAGTGCACCTTGCGGTCGAGACATATCCGTCTAGCGATCGCCGCACTCACTTTGCACTCCCGGGTCGTCTCCGCTAGCGAACGGTCGGCGAAACTGCGGAAACTGTTTACCAATGACGAAAAAGCATTTTTCGCTAGCAATGTGCGCCAGCAAAAAAATAACTTGCATAAATATTTTTAGTATCATCTTTTTGATTAGGGAAATATTAGTAGGATTATTCGCACTCATCCGATAACAATACCCGATAATTTGCCGACGCCTTTAAGCATGCACAATATTGTTATCGGAGGTATCAAAACAATCAACGAAGACTGCCCAATATGTCCTTCGCCTGAGTTCTGCGAGAGCAAAGGGACCCCCAATGCGCAGAGGCAAGAAGTTAGCGCGGTGAAGCATGGGTTATAGCTGCAACGTTCATCATAAAAAACAGCGTAAAAAAAAGAAAAAACGACGATGACGTAGAAGAAGCACACGGAACGTCCTCGTAGTTTTTTCGCGCTGTTTGTGAAGGGTATTACCCACGCTCGCACCGCGCTAACTTCTAGCCTGTGCGCATTGGTGGTCCTTTGCTCTCGCAGATCTCATGGGGAAAGAAATAATAGGCACTCTTAGTTGATTGTTTTGGTACTTCCGATAACAATATGATGCACGCTGCGTCGGCGAAGTATCGGGTATTGTTATCTGAGTAATTGGAATAATCTACTAAAACTTCCTAATAAAAAGACGACACTAAATCTATTTATACAAGTTATTTCTGCTGGTGCCCATTACTAGCGAAAAATTAGCTTCGTCATAGGTGAAGAGTTTCACGGTTTCGCCGACCGTTTTTCGCTAGCAGACGACCCGGAAGTGCAGATTGGTGTGGCGATCGCTAGGGACGATATGTCTCGACCGCAAGGTGCACGTATACTTCAAAGAGTAATCGCCAGGGGGCATTGATAGTACCGCGGGCCACGCGGAGCGGTGTTCGCACTCATATTGATCGTGATAGTACCTAACTGCACCGTTACAAAGCTTTCCGCGGTCTGTGCCGCGCGAGCTAACGACCGGGCAGAATGAGCCGCGGGAACCAGTACCGCTGATACGCGGAAGTGTTATCAAAGAGATTGAGCGAATAAGAAGAAAATCCTTAGCGGGGTCGTTTTTGTTTTGTTTTTTTGGATCACAAGAAAACAGGAAGTTACACGCTTTTTATTGGTATCATAAAATGTCAAACTGCAATGTGAAAAAAAATCTATATTGTGCACGATTTAGTTGTTAGGGAACAACAAACCGCAGTGCATTCTCCTCAATACACACCTTTCAAGCGTTTATCACTCACGCTAATAAATGCCGAGTCACCGCCCATGCTCAAAACGTGTTCCAAAGACGAGAATGATGACAGTGCGCAAAGCCGTACATACGGAGAGTTCGGCCATTCATTGAGAAATATAGGAGGCAAATGAGGAGACGTCATTTTTTATTAATTAATTTATTTATTTACAATTACTCTCAGGGCCCCGAGGGGCATTACAGAGGAGAGTGGTTGGTTGGTACAATTCTAAATTACAGGTTACTGGGGATGGTGACGATGTCATCGGCAAGGCCATTCCAGTCCACAATAATACCCTGGTAGCGGTCGCGTGAAACAAAATTAATTAGTGCGTCGGAGTAACTCTCGGTGACTGGAAATATTGTGCACGTGATGTTTCAATCAGGGTCATCCAAAATGATGGTGCAAGGGCGCGACTAGCGGAACGATCGACATAATTCGTACGCCAGGCGCCGAGGGCCAAAAATCTTCCATACTCTGTCCGAGCAAAACAGAGTTCGAGCGGCACATTCGCTTCTTACATCTTTTTGCATGATCATAATCGAAACACTACGTGCACTTTATTTTAAGCCATGAAGAGTTACTAACTTTACCCCTTATGCTCTTATTAAAACTGTTTGTCGCTGCAACCGATAGGGGATTGTTTTCGGCTTCTGGTTGGCCAAGAGAGACACCTCTATCTGCGTCTGGTGCACGCCTTGGCTCTGCCCGATCCTCCCATTGACCAAACTCTCTTTATACACGGCTCTGGCAGTGCGCAGAAGGCGAATATTTGAATAGACCTCTCGCAATATCGAAGCGATCCTAGCGGCGTAGTGGCCGCGCAAGGCACATTGGGTACCCCTTGGCCACAGTTTCGATTTCGATCTGCCAACCTCGCATCACGACGTCCCATTCACGTCTAAATACGGTGCTTGCATTTTCAAATACCGTATGTTGGTTTCCTTAAATTGTTTAGTACTGTATGTTCTGCATACCAATACGAATGAAACGCTGGGGCGCATCTGGGGGCACCTGCACGTGCCAGAGGTAGTGCATATTTGAATAAAGGACTACAATAGAGATGGAAGAAGATTTACCGTATTTACTCGAGTAACAGCCGCACTGTTTATGAAGAAAACCTGAGGGTTCGCTTTTCGCGGAGCACGCAGATTGCCAATCACAGCGATCGACAGCATGATTCCAGCTCTTTACAGGACAAAGATAACGTCATTTGTGCAAAGATACCCATCTATGATGATTGCTTTTCTATTGAGAATCGTATTCTAGATCTGGTTATTCGCTATGTTATTTATGAGCAACTCAACGATTGGCTGTATATGTGTTCTGTGGGAAAGTAGGCGCAAGGGCCTTGTTCAGAAATAGTGCGGCTATTACTCGAGTGAATACGGTATACTGGGTTGGTCATCCTGTTCAATCTTCTCTTTAGTTGGCTTCTTAATTTATCCGTGAGCCGCGAGGGTCATGCGGCCCCTTGAAGTGGTAGCCAGGACGCCAGAAATGTCTATGGGATGCGGCCGGCTGTACTCTATCTCCTCACCAAGTATACGCGGGTCCTTAGGGCAGCCGGTTGTCCGTGTTTCGATGGGGCCCTCATGAAGACAAGTGGGTGCATTGCAAGCGAACGCTGACTTTATTTTCAGTCAATGCTGAGATGCACTACCTCATCAATGGAGCAATCGAAATCGGAACCGTGCCACTCTTTTTCATGGACAAAGAGTTCCCATAATGCAACGCGCGCAGTGTTGCATGCGGATATTTTTTAAAGTAGTCTATTCTAGACAGTCTGCACTTTGCACCGAAAGAAAATTTCGCCATTGTTGCTCATTCGACGTTCTTGTTTTTCGCGAATCAAAGTACCATTTAAGGTTATAAGCCGACCTAGACAAAATTCCTCCACCGATCTAAACCATGTATTTCCACGCTTTTCTTTTTCTTTTTATCACTCACGTGTACCACTCACGTGTACAGAAAGAAGATTACTATGGCGTAACGTGAACAGCACCGAATGCGAATCGATAAATAGGCAGTCTAAAAGAAGCTGCACCTTTCGCTTTTAAACCATCCTAGAGAGATATCCGATAATCGAGCCTGACACTGACAGGCACCAGGTTTCTCGAACCACGCCAAGTCAGTCCCTCCTTTATTTTCGCCATACAATGAATCCTCCCCATGACGTAACGACCACCCTGTTCGTAAACACTCGATTCCTTTCGCGAACGGCCATTGTTCCTGGCAGGCTTACGTAGCGGCAGTTTGAGAGTAAACATGCAAACATTCCCGTCGACGCGCGTCCGTAGGTCTTTTTGAAGAGTTCTGCACATGCACAGACTTTCTTCACACAGCTCGAGCTACGGTTGGCGTCCGGGAGGGGAGCTGCAGTACCACTGCTGATTCCCCCGAAGCTCCGATGAGTCACAAAGAGGAAGAAGAGATAGCGCAACTTCCGGTCCCGATTGTACTTCGAACTTCCGTTGCTTGGTATCGTCTCCATATAAAGAAGGGAAAGTGCTCGAACCAGGTTGCGAAGAGGCACCACCGTCACGCGGATTGTTACTTTCGGTTGTGGCGAACGGTTAAATGAAGGATCGTGTTTAGTAGGGATTATGAGTTTATTTACCATGCTTCATTACTTTTGAATTTAGAAATATGCGGTTAAGAAATTTTTACTGTTTTTTTTCAGTCAAAAATTATTAAATTATTGAAATAAAAAAATATATATATAGCAGTATGACGCAAGTTGCCGTCCGAATAAAATGGCTCAGCCGCACCCATCCCTCCACCCAGGTCAATGGACCTTTCCGAGAAGCGTTCTGCGCACGCGCGAGCGCCCGATGCCAAGCGGCGGAAGTGTGCACGAGAAATCGAGGAAATTCGGAAGGAGGCTGTGGATCAGCGAGTAGAAAACGTAATTGCAGCATACATATAATTGTGTTACGCAAAAAAAGAAAGCGGACGGAAAGAATAACACGACGTTTAAGTGGACGCCACGGATGCCCCACTTGACGGCGCGTTGGGCACGCCCGCTGCTCAGAGAACGAAGAAACTGGTAGCGTAGCTCCCATTATCGACTGGTAGCGCAGGTAGGTCCCTTCCTCGATTTTTAGTTCGTGCGAGCCACCGCCTGGTGCCGTCGGTATGTGAAAAAGGTCCATTCGAAGATAGCCTTTCTTTATCTTTCGGACGCGCGAAAATGAACCATGAGCGGCTTCGCCAGAGTTTTCGCCGGTATTGACGAGGGCTAGAGAATAAGGACAAATACCCGACAGAAAGTGAAAGGCGAAGACAGACGGGAACAGCGACAGAAGAGAAAAACAAAAGAAAAAACGAAAGCTATAGTTGAGGGCTGAGCTTCAAAGTCAAACCTGCCACTGAAATTGAGATATCGTTAAAAAAAAAGTACGCAGGACAATGTTTGAGGTACATAACGAAAAGGTGGAAACAGAAAAACAAGCGCATTAAATTTCTGTTGTGTTTTCGTCGTGGCGTTAGTGTCAAAGCTTCCAGGGAAGTGTGCCGTTATCTGGAAACCTTAAAAGAAAAAGGCGATAAAAAGCCTAAGATGGATCGAAATAATATATGATCTCAATGTCAGAAGAAAAAAAAAAGATAAAACAAGAAACGGCTTCCAAGGTTCTGTTTTAATAAGGTTGCCCTCCCCCAGTTCCGTCTTCCCAAAACACCACCTGTCGCCTCTGCTACGCCGCCTCAACGGCCACGAGATATCCAGCATGGCGGCTGTGGCGTGATAAATGGTGCCGGCCTCAGAGCTGTCAGGACAGGCTTTGTTATAAATGAAAAAAAGGTGACAAGGAACGAAAGAAGAAACAGGATAGAAAAAAGAAGTTGGGTAAGACTCAGGTGTCACTGCTCACACTATTGAGTTTTTCGAAGTACGCGGGACAGAAAATGTGGCCATAGCCAGACGCCTGCTGATTAGCGCATGTAAATAGAGCCTGTAAACTAACGCTTTTGAGGCGCTTCAGACGACCCGAAAAATTTGGTTTCTCAAGGTATCGCGCTGCAGTTTACTACAGAGGTGCAAGCAAGTGATGAAAGTTTACCGTAAAAAAATAACAAAAAAATTAAAGCCGTTTACAACTCCCTGTAACGCCGAATTAGAGCGCAGCTCTTGAGGAGGAGGGGAAGGCACGGGGGGGGGGGTCACGTGGCCTGGGGGTCACGTGACCTCGAGGAGGGGGGGGGCGGATTTTCCCCGCTAAATTTAGCGGGGAAAATTTTCCGCTAAATTTAGCGGGGAAAATTTTCCGCTAGATGTAGCGGGGAAAATATTCCGCTAAATTTAGCGGGGAAAATTTTCCGCTAGATTTAGCGGGGAAAGTTTCCCGCTAGATTTAGCGGGGAAAATTTTCCGCTAAATTTAGCGGGGAAAATTTTCCGCTAGATGTAGTGGGGAAAATATTCCGCTAAATTTAGCTGGGGAAAATTTTCCGCTAGATTTAGCGGGGAAAATTTCCCGCTAGATTTAGCGGGGAAAATTTTCCGCTAGATTTAGCGGGGAAAATTTTCCGCTAGATTTAGCGGGGAAAATTACCCATCATGCACCGCGCGGTTACGCCGACGGCGACGCGACGACGCCGACGGCGACGGCGACGGCGACGCCGCTCAAGCCAGAAACGGGCGCCTAAGAGCTGCGCTCTAAAACTCCCCAGGACACCTAAGCACTTCTTATGAGTTGTGAATGCGAAATCATGATTGTTGTTCTTCCTCTCTTTTATTTCGTCTGCGGCGTAGTGTCGTAGACGGCCACGTTCCGCTACTGCCGAGGTTGGGGCCGGCAGCCGAGCGCGCGCTCTCGTGAAGCGGCGTCTTGCAGCGTCTTACAGCTTGCAGCGTCTCACAACGAGCGCGACGCTAGCACGCGTCGCCTCCAAGACGGAATCCTCGGCCGCTCTGCGGCGACTCTCTTTGAGTTTCAGTGTGTTTGCCGCATGGAGCGGGTCGGAGGTCATCGAATGATGACGTCATCCGACAGTCGCTTTCTTCTAGGGGTATCAATTGTAAACCATCCCGATGTTTACAAATCTACAACACGGCGTGCTGGGGACTTGTGAACACTTCGTGAAGTGTCGGAAATTTTCGATGGGACAATAGTGGCCGACGAAAGCCAGGAATACGAGAGGCTGGATGACGCAAACTACCGGGAACGGGCTTCTGGTCAAAGTTTCCATCAAGACGCAATGTCCACTTGGGTCCAAATGTCCACCCAGTCAAAATGTCTATCGGGTCGAAATATCCGCCGAGTCAAAATGTCCATCGGGTCCTTTTTTTATTATTATTTCCAAGTTTTGAAAACCAGACAAAATATATTCCCTAACTCGGGACACAGAAGACAGTAACGGTGATGAGTTGAGCGTGTTAATATACCTATACTTAGAAAATAAATTTTATATATATAACTTTCTTTTTTTAAAAATTAGGCCTTTTTTTTTTTTTTTAGAAGACAAATGGGATTGGGAGTTCCGGAACCACGAGGTGTGCGAAAACTAATGCGGCCTTTGAAACTTTATCTTTACACATACACGTTCCATGCCACCCTATTCGCGGTGTTTAACCGCTGGACCAGTGACGAAGTGTGCTATGACGAATTTCTCTATACGACCAATTCCCTGCTACGAGCCGCCCTTTTCCGAAATGCCTTTCAACGAACGCCCCTCCGTTCCGCCAAGTGTGTAGGAGGTCTTGTCTAAGGTGTATTGTACTCTGTTGTGTTTGTCCAGGGACCTTGTGGTGTGGTGAAATGTAACGTTGCTTGAGGCAACAATGTGTCATTTCTTCTGGAGCTCTACATTAAAAGTTTCTGCTACAAACGCCATGTGCAGCTCGTTCACTTTTAGCTGAAGCTAGCGCATTAGCGTTCCAAATGTAAAAATTAGTACTGAGGCGAAAACATTGTTGCCCGTCATTTGAAGCGAGGAAAGTATCCTCGAATTCGTTCTTGTTTCATCTTTGTCTTCACTTATGCTTGATATTATCCTACCTAAATGAGAAAACTCATATAATTTTTTCAGTGATTCTGTAGTATTTTTAGTTCCATCATACCATAGGCACAACAAATACACAGGCCTTTGGGAGCGGATACAACCCTGTTTTTCTAAACGCTATCATAAGTAATTAAAATTTGCAAGAATGTAGCTCTAGCAGTTCGATACAGGAGCAGAGGTTTTCAGAAGAAATCGTTATATCTTAACGTTGAACTGACGGCCAACAGAGACCATGCATACTCAAAATTCGATATTTGGCGAATTTCTCCAACGAATTTGTGAGATTTAGATCTACACTGTGTATTCATGAACGTGGGGTGAATGATTCGCGGGACGAGTTGTGTCTGATTGTTTTCAAATTGCTAAATTTGTGTGACTGAAGTAAACCTATTTTGTCAATTATATTTTTTTAAAGTCCCTCACACCTATAAAAACTTCTAGCACTTTTTTCTGAACGTTCAGCACCTTGTTCCAACCACGACGAAGAATGTTTTGTAACCAGTCCTGATGAAGGTCTGACTCAGGCCGAAACTTCGACCAATATGTCATAAAACTCCACTAAAAGTTTCGAAGTACTTTTACTCTCTTATACACTTTTCGTCGTCCTACGAAAGAGTCTTTCCCTGAATATATATATATATATATATATATATATATATATATATATATATATATATATATATATATATATATATATATATATATATATATATATATATATATATATATATGGGTGTTTTCATCTCAAATTGGGCAGGCTAAAAAAGTCTCATTTTTAATTATCACGAAAAAAATTAATGGTTTTGGGGCATTTCTGAAATGAAGGAAGGCGCAAACCGCATGTTCCCCAGACTTTTTGTTCTCGAGTTCCGAAGCGTAGAAGCCACAGTGGCAGAAACTAGTGTTTTTGCCTGCCGTCGCAGGTCGCGTGTTTGACACCCTCTGCCGCGCTGTCATCGCGTGACGCAGCAGAGGCTGTTTGCACTATTTCTCCACGGGTCGCGGTGCCGCTGGGGCCGAGATGCGCTCCGATAGCAAACTGAAACTAAAAAACCCGTCGAATTTGTGCGGTTTTTCAGAAAGCCGTAAAATGCTTCGCGTGCCTTCTATCGTTCTGAAATTTGTAGATTTAGTGTTTTTTATGATGCTGAGCAATTTTCTAGTTGAAACCATGCCCTTAAACACAATATTAAAAAAGTTAATTACGCAAAAATAATTAACAACCTAATTATCCCGGACTTTAATCATTTTCCTAAATGGGCCCCTGGCCCAGGACCAAAATGCCACAAGGCTTTTTTCGTTGCGATGAGTAGTTTTCTCAGGAGCGATTTGGCCGGCGTTCTCTGAAACACCCTGTATATGGGCGGTTTCATTTGGATTCAGGCAACGAGGGGCAGTCGCATTTGTTATTTTGCTTCAAATTTTTATATTTCGTGGCGCATGTTCCAAGAAGAACAATCCTTTCTATTTTAATGTCCTGACATGTTTAGTTTCTGAGAAAAAAAAATCTCAAAGAAGCGGGAAAGAACAACGAGGTTTTGACGATTGTCGTGTGTGGCGTTTTTGAATCACTCTCTATCTCAAAGTATTCAAAAAGAGCGTCTATATTCCTTTTTTTTCACGAAAATAAAGCAAAATTTAAACGCTGTTCGTTTAAATTTTGCTTTATTTTCGTGTGTAAGGAGTGAGTGTACGTTTGCAATAGTGCACTGTATTGTGTGTTAATATCAGTAAACGCTTTACATGTAATCAAAACAGTCAAACAGAAAGTACCGGGAATTGTGTCACCCGCTTCATTTTTAAGCGAAAGTGAAAGTTCGTCGCGGAGCTTTATTACACTCCAAAACTGTTTGGGGTTATTAGTTAGCATGAATCGGAGGCACTCGTTATAAAAGTAATATTTAGCCGCTCCAACTGCGTTTTTTTGTGTTAACTGGCTTTGAGGTAATAACGTTCCCAGTGTTATACCTTTTGTCAATGTTTTTTGCGTTTCTGAACAAGTTTACCTCTTTTGTTCGAGAGCGTTCGAAGTCATAGAGCGAACCACGGTGAGTGAGTGTTCGATAGGAATAGAACGCAGTGGGATGTGCTCTTTAATCAATATTACTACTTTGTTCTTAAATAAGCCCATATTAGCCCCGAAGAGAACGCTGAAAGCCATTTGGCGAAAAATCTTCTAAGAAACAGTACTCACTAATATTAATCGCAGTATAATTATCCCTTTTTGAATCCCGAATTCGTTTGGCTTGTTTTCTATGATGCAACGTTGGAGTTAGAGAAGAAATGTAAAGCAACGAATGATCGCTAAGACTTGGAAATCGGTAAATATCTGAAACTAAATCAGATGTATCAGTAAATATCATGTTGAACGCGTTCTCTGAAGAGGGCGTTGTTCTTACTGGCAACACTGCAAGTTGGGAAAGGTTGAACTCAGAACATAAGTCTAAAAACTGGTTACATTGTGTTGAGGGGGGTTTGATAGAAGAGCTAGTATCAGACCAGAGGGCGCTGAAGTAATTAAAGTTGCCCAAAAAAAAAAAAAAAGATAATTTCGCAAAAGGAACACGAACGAGATTGTTGGCATCATGAAGCTGTTCAACAGAACTACTTGATCATGTAGGAGGAAGACAGCAACCGCCTAGCACAAGCTTCTTGTGCCCAATGGTAAGACCTGCCCATGCAAATTCAAGACAATATTTTATGTTTCTTAAGAAGAAAGTAAGTTCAGACTCCACCATAGCGTTTCACGCTGTCATTTGGGCAAATATTGAAACGTTTACTTCCTTGAAACATTTCTGAGTTTTAATCTGAAATGATAGCCAAGTTTCAGTGAGAACAACTATACTAGCATTGTAAGAGTCAATCATCCAGCACAAATCATCACGTTTTTTTTATCATACTTCTAATTGTAGTAAAGATAACTTCCACATCATCTCACCCTCCTATGCTGGGCGAAGGGGTTTAAAAGAAGATGGATGAACGTGAATAGAGATGGGGGCTTTGAGATTATGGGCCCGTGGGCCAGGTACGGCGCTTGAGCCATGTATACAGTCCAGTCCGTGGGTTAGAAACGGCTCGTGATGCAGTATGAATCTTCAACATGGTATGACGCGTGGGTTAGATTCAACCCAACAGCCAGATAATTTTTTAGGGAAGGTTTCGCTAGGTCCTCGACAATCACTGACTGAAGTCAGTATTAAGACCTCAAAACTTTCAATTGAAAATGTGTTTAATGAACAGCCTGAGCTAATACAGTAGTCAAGATATTTTGTTTCGGGTAGTGAGCATTTTACATTAAAGGTCCTTGGCAGCTCACTGTGTTTAATTGCTAGTAACTAGCCCGTCTCAGAGAGGCTTTAATATGTTTTAGCAATTGATCTTATGCTGGTACATGTTTTTCTGTACCTCCAATGCTTAAGTTTATGCGAAATACATAGATAATAACTGTTTCAGAAACACATTTTCTTAACTAAATTTGTTCCGAATACATAAAAAAAACAATTCTGCTAGGGTCATGCCTACATTTTCCGAAGTCATGAAGCACATCCACTTTTTTTCTTTTTCTGATTTGCCCATAATTCTTTTTTTTTTTTTGCTTTCTACTTTTGTCAGCAACAGCTGCCAATAGAGGACATCGAAATTAAGCGAGGCCTGCGATGAAAGCGGGGTCATATTAAAGCAAGTGCCCAGCGAACATCAAGTGGACGGGACAGGGGGAAGGGGGGGGGGGCGCAGAGTCAATCTTTTAGGCTCGAGCATGAAGGATCGGGTCAGCAGAACGCCCTAAAGCCGCAGCAGCAGCCGTGAATAAGCTAGAAGTTGACGCGGAAGGACTTAGCCGAGACAGGTCCGGTCAAGAGTCGGTGGCCCTCGCTCACCAAGCTTAGCGTCCTCTCAGAACGAAATAACCCAACTTCGCCTGATTAAGATGGAGTGGGTGCGCTTCATTTGCACTCCGGGGAAAGTCTTGTCCTTTGCTTTCATTTATGTTTATTTTATTTTAGTGTGGAACTGCGAGGTCTTCCAATCTCTGGAAAGAACCTTGAGCTTCGAAGCACTCGGAGGCTTCCTCTCGGATTTTCTCATTAGGGGATCTAAAAAAGTGCTGCATATTTGGACGGGTGCGGGGGCGTGACAGCAGTGGAGCGGAGGGTTAGTGGGACAGGAGTTAACTAAGCGAGAGAATCAGATCTCTTAAAGTGACGGCTGAAATATTTACGGTGGGCGTGTGACGCTAATTGGAATAATTTCTCATCTGTCTAGCCGTGGAAAATTATTGAAGAGGTGTTTACCCGATGCTGGCCCCAAAACAAAAAACTTTGCGCGTTTTTTTTGTCGTCACGCGGTTTTTAGGTGTTAATTAGTTTACTAATTTTAAGTGTATTTTCTGTCGGAAATATGAGTGGGTGTATCTACATTCTGAGCGTGCAGGGCCAGTGGTAACTTTAACCAGGTGATATTTTCGCTCTGATATTGCAAAATGCGCTTTGATGTTGACAAAATATCTAAATCAAAAAGTATATCAACTGATAAAGACAACCTGAATGGCTCCATGACCCTATGCACAAAGACAAAGTTGGCACGCGGTTGTTAAAGAAGGGAATAATTTTAGAAACTTCGCCGTGGATATTTTTTTATTTTTTTACAGGCTTTAATATTTTTGTGTGTGTGTTCTTGCATGGATATTAAGCGCAAACAGCGGAGCTGTTGACAGCGTATACTCTTCAAAGTAGCAACACTTCGGATACAGCCTCTGCACTCAGACCTCAAGTGTTGCGAGCTGTCATCGGCACTCGTCGATGTTTTCAACGAAAAGCGCGGGAGGTGAATTATCCGTCTTCCTATTTGTTTGCAGAGCCGTCGATAAAGCAAAGCGGTTGCACCGTAAATTACCTTATGCAAAAAAAATGTGCGAAGAAAACTGTAGATACGTTATTTTAGAGCGCCGCGATGTTATTTTCTGGGCAATAAGATATGGTGGAATGGCAGTACCATATTTGCGGTATGAATCTTTACAACTAAACTTCTATTTTTTATTAATGGGGCGGAAGCTTGTGCCATTAGCTCCACCTAGTATGGTTTTGAAATTTGAATAGTTCTTACATTGGGTTTAAGGCTTTCGATATTAACATTTCTAAACTTTACGATCCGTGTGACGGAATAAAATCTTCCATTGTAAAAATTGCTAGGAAAAAAAAAGGAAAATATTCAGCTTTACCTCGACTTATACATGTCCATTTAGACAACCTCTGCCGTGTATTTTAAAGAGAGGCACTGCAGTCCTCATCCTTTCCGTAACTATGACTGTTTTAATGTCATACCTTCTGGTTTGAGATAAATAATCAGGCAAAACAAGCATTCGCTTGTTTGTGCTTGCTCTGCCATGCTCTGCACATGGTTGAGTTGCGTGAATCAGCCCTTACCGCTGCTGGCCCGAACGAAGGCGTGACGCGTGACCTCCTCGTAGCAAGGCGAATAGATATACGAAAGGACTGGCGCATTGTTCGGTCGTCTCCTGCAATAGCGCCGTGGATCCGCCCACACTATACAGACTCCGAGTCACGCCATGGGCAACTTCGCTCTTGTCGGGTTTTCGGGACTTTCTGTTCGAACCGGCCTACTCGATCAATGTCCAGGTTTCTTGCTTCGCCCCTTTCGGATACCAACATCACACACTCAGGCTTTGTGTGGGTGTGGGTGAATACGGTATAGGTGTTTTTGATTGCTGGCTGGTTGAGATAACGTCACCGCGAATTCAGTGTGCCTCCGCCATATTCGCCAGGGGGATCGGTGGCTGAATGTGTCGACGCACCGCAGCGCTGAGTATCTGGAGCGAAAGCTATCGCTACGGAACCCAGGGATTCCGGCTTCAATCCCCTCCCTGCCCGTTTCGATCTGGATGAGCATCGCGCCCGCGTGTGGTCGTGTATGACAACTGCGTGATACACGTTAAAGAACCCAGGCTAGCAGGGGTTCTGCACTGGCTGAATTTTGTCATATACAACGAAGAAACCAGACGCCCATTGGGGGGCTGAATAACTTGCCGCTGTCTAGACATGCATACAGCCGAACTCTGATAACCGACGTTCGTTTAATGTGTCAGTGACATTTAAACTGCCGTCGAGTACAACCGCCGAAACGTAGGACGTAGGTAATCCCAAGCGCGTTTGGCGGAGGAGCATTCACGAGGAAGAACTGGTTCATACAGTTGCCTTGGTTGCGTTCGAGGGGCCAGAAACGACAGCAACGACAAAATCACCGTCACAACTTTTAGCCGTTCACCGCGTGGCAGGGGATGCAAGCAATAAACTCGCGAAGCAATCCCGAGTCGGAGTGTGTGGGTGTTCTCTATCGTTGCTGTCGTTTTTTTTTCGGCTACTGTGTATACGGAACCCACGCAAATTTCTGAACTTGCCGCGAAATGCGACATGATAAATGAGACGGCGAGTCAGAATATGGGTAATTTCTTCGTGAGGCTATCATATAAATTCTCGGCATGGCAAATGGTATACTCCGCCTCCAATCCGCGGGCTCCTGTCTAGTTTTTTTTATTTTTAATATTAACGTTTTTCGACCGTATATTTGAAATTTAGTCTATGTTCAGTGACATTATAAGAACGGCGGGATGCGCATAATGACTTGGGGAGTTTGTTGTGTTTGGATGGGCGGACGATTGCTCTTATCGTTGGGTACACTGCGATCCCATAGGATGTTTAGTGATAAAAGAGTTTTAGTAGATCGTTTTGATACCCCCGATACAGGGGAGTTTTAGGGAACTGTTCTTGCACATCCGATACGGTACAATCTGCACTCCGGTACAGACTGCGCATGCGCAATCACAGAAGGCTCGCACATGCGCAGTGCGTACCGGAGGGCCCATCGTACCGTATCGGATGTGCAAGGACTGTTCCCTAAAGCTCCCTACTACCGGTAATAGTGAGTTTTAGTAGACCGCGTTTCCCCTCCGCTAACCCTCCGCTACGAAGAAACCGCCACTGCGCCTGCGCGGATGGCCTTGGCTGTAGAGTTCCGGGTAGCGGAGGGGCTTAGCGGAGAGGGAAACACGGTCTACTAAAACTCCCTAATGATACCCGATAACGATACGATGCATGCGTAAAGGCGGCGGTGGAGTATCTGGTATCGTTATCGGAGTCCCCGGAACGATCTACTAAAACTCTCTCATGGCAGGCTGAACGGGTCCTGTCGCCATGAAGTTGACGGCAACTACTGTCGCTGACAGCTTATGAAACACACGGCGTGGCTTGTTATGTCCACGCTCCGGAGTTCGTCTTTTGACGTTCTTATCGGCTAATGTTGCAATCGCATGATAATAATAATTCTATATTAATAATAATAAGATTATCGGGACATCGGCCCTGCGTTTCTCAGGCTGTCATTAAGTATATGACCTGCTGGATTATTTCATCCTTGTATCGCACTGATGACGACACGTTTCTTCCTCTTGCCTCGTGTAATTTAGAATTTAAGTTTTCTTTTAGATTATAACTTATTTATTTTGACTCATTAAATTGCGTAACCAAGGACCGCTTAAAGACCTCTACCAAGAGCCGGTTTATTAGTGCGCTCTCTGGAGTTCAGCGTTGCCGTTCTTGGTACTTTGCTTCCTTTCACGTGAACTGCAGTGCAGGAATAATATAGGGTATATCTGATGTATCCTCCCGTGGTCTTTTTTTCTGTACTTTGTGTTTCTCGGCTGACACAAACACTAACGTCGCAATCCACGCTGGTCTCTATTTCATAACTGGACACGCGCAATCACCCGGGACGTATACTAGCCATCCGTTACACACGTAATGTGTTTATGTCGCAATTGAGCCCACTCGTGTTCCATTGTCGTGCGTCTTGATTCTTTGGTACTGAAGTGTGCTTTTCGTCTGGGTGGTTGCTTGCTATTCTGGGAAAGGGTCTGCTGCCGTCCAGTTCATTACGTTGCGAAAGGATCCTCGGTTACGTCGCATTAGGCGCGGCTTTGAAGACGATCGGGCATTTCGAAACGTGCGATCACGTTTCATTTTGTCAGTGAATGAATACCTCAAGCTTTTCTCTGTGTGTATCTGATTAACCAATGTTAGTCCACTTAACAAAACAAAAGTTATCAACATTATCAAAAATAAAGTACGTGAGGTGAGGTTTGCATGGAGGCAATGAGATGATGAAAGCTACGGCTCCAATAAAAGGTCATCTGCAAAAGTGAGGGCCGCTGCATTACCCCGTGCACTCTGAGATGTCTCGAGTGTCTAATTTTCCGCAGAGCACGCGAGGAGAGTCCATCGCTGCATTCTGCGAAACGAGGCTGGGAATATATTTAGGCATAAAAAAAGAACAGGCTGCCCTTTCGCACTGAGCATGACGTAAGCATGTGACGTTATGAGTCACTGCACAGACTGTTTTTTTTATCTAATGGTATTTTCAACCTTGTCATTAGCAGCGATTACAGCGATTGGCTCTTCCTGTATTGTTCAGAGACCACGTTCCCTCACGGATGGTCAAAACTACGTAGAATCACTTGCCCCGCAATGAACTTCTTTGCTTTCTTGCGTCTGATGATGGTCTGCGGGCTGTGGAGGTACGTGGGGAAAATGGCATGGTATAGACAAACGTCTCATCAGGATTTTCTTGCTACTGGGCCCACTTGTTTCTGTGGCACCCTCATGAGAAAAAATGGTCCCGGTTGAAACGCGAAGGATTGGCCGGTGGGGGAACTGGGACACTAATCATTTGTTTTGTTAATTTAATTTTTTTTAAATGCCATTTTAATTTTAATGTATATATTGCAGCAAAGAGTAAAAGAACCTAGATATGCTCCGTCTTCGCAAAACTACGCACTCGGCTAGAATGATATTATCACAAGTTGCAGGCCGCGCAACCAAAGAAAGAAGTCACAGGCTCGAGAGTATAAAGGCCCGTTTATATAGTAGCTTTTGACGGCGTTCCACAACGTTATTTCGATATACAACTGTGAGTTATCGGGAGATTTAGTGATTCGTGCCAGGCTCGGCTTATCAACCATTTTTCTCACTCTCTGTTCATTGATTCAATTGCCGTACGGTGTACGGTAACGCGTGATCGTATCCGCTTGCAAGTTCCCACGGTGTTAATGAAACGGAGCTCTTTGTGGGCTTCAAGCAAAATAAAGCAATATTATTATGATTCCTGGGCGATTTCACTTCAAAGCGCGCAGGAAAAAGAGGTAACGTCTTAAAAACGCAAAGACTATAAATATATGCTAGGCAAATTCTTCACTAGGAGGAAACTGAAAACCATTTTCGCGTCATATTTTTAGTTTTCTGGGTTTTTTTTGGTTTTAAAGGACCGAGGACGGATTTTTGAAATATTGGCGATCATCACACGTTTGGGAGCTTCTCTAGGCTCAGGTACCTTCCGCACAAAATAAGCTTTCTACATGGCCGTTCCTTTTTGTTGTAAAAAATCGAGTACCTGGCCCTATTCGCGAGAATTTATTAGGTTTGGATGACGATAACTTTTGTAACAATGAGCTTTACAACATAACGTATATACCACATGAAAGCTTAAACAAATATCGATTAAACAAGTACAATATCGCTATAATAAAAAGTTATTTTGGTGAGAAACGCTTTTGTATACTAGTAGAAGAAACTGTAAAAGCACAGATTTCAACACAATTTTTTTCTAAAAGGCCGTTTTAAACTTTTTTGATGCTTTTTTGTATGAAGGTCCCTCAAACGGTCTAAAACATCAAATATAAAATTTAGATTTAATATATTTCTTGGACACAAAAACGTCCATTCGAGAATACAACTTGAAGTTCTATTTTAAGATGTCAAGCGAGGTCGTGCCATTTGTTTGTGATAGATTCGTTAATTATTTGTTGGCATTTGTTCATGATGTTGGTCGGCTTTAATTTTACAAAAGAATTAAGCACGTTATGTACAATATATGACGGTTTTCATACACACGTTCAGTTTGTTTACTTTAACAAAATTTAATTAAATCGCGAGTAAAAAAACACTTTTCCCTTAATGGAGTAAGGAAAATAAACAGTTTCGAAATATTTTCACTGAAGGTCTTATCTGGGATACTGTGGAGCTACTAGAAAAATATTATTACTGATGCGCCGAGAGGCCCAGCGTGAAATTTCGCCCTTCTCCAACTGCGGCTTCGCAACGCACTTTATACTCAATAAAAGCGGGCCTCTTTACACCCTTTTTAACTTGATTTATTCTTTAAAAAACAAGCACACCCAGATTGCAGATAGTACAGTGCCCCCTAAATCTTACACAGTTATGAGATTGTCCGTTTTGGTCACTTTTTGCTGCTATTGAAAGACGTACTGGTCCAACCACGTGGTGTCTTTTGACCCCCAAAACAACCTAGCAAGGTGAAGACATTCCAGCTGCTGCAGTCACCAGTTTAGCTTTGAGTAGCCATTAATAGATCAATATTTGGGTAACCAGTGACGGCGTTAAGTTCGAAGAGCACCGTACATATGATTACATAAAATATCTAATAACGCAAGTGCACAAGAGTGTTTATGGTGACCACAAAGCGACGTTAAAGAAGGTTAAAGACTCAATTTCAAGGCTTAGTAAATCGTTTTAAGATAATATTCAGGAACCATTCATTTTGCGTGTTTTCGTCCACATGTGCGCGTACGAAATATTGCTGATGGGGACTAGAGATACGGCCACACTGGCGGCAAAACGTGGCGGCACGCGCGCGGCGTGCCGCGTTTCTGCGTGGAAGCGCCACACCAACCCGCGGCTTGCCGCCACGGCAGTCGCGTGACAGCACCAAGATCTCGAACTTTCTTGGCGGTAACGGGCACCTGCGAGGTTCTCCGTGCTTTTTCGCTTGGCTTGGGCCTTCCGCTCCGGCGGCTGCGCTCGTCGTCTCCATTGATGGCTGACCCAGACGACGACCTCCTCACGATCGTGAAAGTCATTATTATCGTGTGCTCCCTCGTGTGGCGACTTCGCCGCGCTCAAAGGGGTCGAAGACGAAGACTTTGGGTACGCCCGGCCTGCCGCTACCGAGATGTTGAAAGGCAGACCAGTGCCTTGCTGCCTCGACTTTCTTGAGCGAGGCTCATGGCGACTGGCGGCTCATATACAACGCTCAGTCGGCGGGAAGAGCGTTGTCATGGCATCGTACGTCACTGAATGCGGTGCCTGTGATTGGTGTCGTTTTGCTCGCGGCGCGCGGCACGCGGCCAAGAATAGCGTTGGAGCACATTCGTTTCGCGAGAGATGAATCCTGCCGCGGAGCAAGTTTTAGCAGGCGGCAAAACTTGCCGCGGAGCAAGTTTGCGGCAACGGCGGCAAAACGCGGCGTTCCGCCGCGTTTTGGCGGTAGTGTGGTTGCGCCTTTAGATCCTTCTGTCACTTTTTTTTTTGCGTCGCAGCCATGTGCCAAATGGGCTGCTTCACTCTGCGGAAGAATAATTCCAGGCTCCAGGGGCGACTATCTCAACGAAGTCTTCAGCACGTCCAGTTGTTCTAAGTTCTGTCGATCTGCGATTGTGCAAGGAGGCTTGGTGCTTGAGCGGTCCCCACACGCCGCGACACGCACCCGGCACTCCTCGCATGCCGTCACAGCACGTATATGGCTCAGTACCTCGACGCCAAGAAAAAGGAACGGAATGCTATGAGTTTTCTCAAGAACTTTCGGTCATGCCACTATGGATGAAAGCTCAAAACATGGACGCGTTTCTCAATGCATTGTTTAACAAGTAGCTAAGCATCGAGTGTAATGTTCTAACCCATTTTAATCGCACTTTTACGTTACATTAAACATTCTGTGAACTTGAGTTTCTAAATACTTTATGTAATTTTATGTACTTCCCCACGGCGGTCCATGCAAACGTTCTTTCTAAAAAAAAAGAAAAAGAGAAGAAACAAAGTTCGAAGTGTTAAATAAGCATACCCTCTCACAAGGCTGGTGTGCCTGGAGAAGCGAGAGCTGGAAAAAGCTGAAGTTTCTGTGCTAAGGCTGTCGGCACGTCAAAATATTTTGATTCACCCAAATACTTTATTCCTCATAAAACGTTTGAGGAAGTTATCTATAAGCATTTAATTATCATGACATAATTTAAGGAATCAATTTAATTGTAATTTCAGAGTTAATCAATTGGACATCTGTAGGAAAACCCTTATATATTAAGCATGAATTCCCGTCTACGCATCATCAATCTTACCTATTCTAATTTCGTGTTAAACCAAAGTCAACGAGTACTCTGACAATATGACGAGAATTAATTAATTAGTAGGCATTTAAATGACGATGACCAAGGTTCGCATCTTGAAATAGAACTTGAAACAGAACTTTAAATATTTCGTGTTCTTGAATGTACGGATCTATATGTCTGAACCATATATTACATCGGATTTTTAATGGATATTTAAACCGCATCGGCTCTTCATACGAGAAAAAAACGAATATTTTACAGGGCCTTTTTGAAAAAAGTTTCTTACAATTTGTACTTTTTGAGTTTTCTCTTGCATTCAAATGCGTTTTTCACTAAGATAAATAATTTGATTATAACGATATTGTGCCTGTTCAGTGTGTATTTTTAGGTGCACATTTGATATATACTTTATGTCGTAAAATTGATTGTTACAAAAGTTATCATCATCCAAACCTGGTAAATTGTCGCCAAAGAGGCCGGATTTCGATTTATTTTTTATAAAAACAACAACAAATAATCACAGCAAAAACTTTTATGAACGTCTTCGTTTTTACTGTAATTTAAATAGTAATTTCAAAGCATTATTTGTTGCGCGCGGAAGGTATCTCAGCCTTAGGAGCTGCCAAATGCGCAAGCTGTGACGATCACCCAAACCCCAACAATCCGTCCTTTGGTCCTTAGAAGTCAAAAACTCTGAAAACTAAAAGTATGACGCAAGAACGGTTTGCAGTTTCCTCCTAGCGAAACATTTTGCCCAACATATATATCTTTTTCTTAAAGTTTCTGAGCCATGAATTGTTCTTCCTGCACGATTTTCAATTGAATAGATCTGAGACTAAGAAGCCGTTAGAAGTTGACACTAAGAAAAGTGAAAACGTCTCTTGGTATCAACTTTCGCATATCCTCAGTCTCGAGGTTGTTTCATTATGTTCAGTATACACCAGCTCACTTGAAATAGGTATATTACTATTATTATTATTATTATTATTATTATTATTGTTGTTGTACTTATCTAATGTTACTTGCATCGGTATTTGGAGGTGTGATTCTGTGTGTTGCATGCACCCAATTGCTGACTATGACGCACGGGACATTCTAAGGACGTGTGTATGTCAATCTGTCTTATTTCAACTTTGTGTATACCGGGTGGCAACGTTTTAAAGTGTTAATTTTAGGGTAGCATCCCACAAGCCTTGTTTTGGCTTTGATGCGCCCGTCACGCGAACGATGCTGTGCTCCATACAATAAATGTATTATTATTATTATGATTATTATTATTATTATTATTATTATTATTATTATTATTATTATTATTATTATTATTATTATTAGCAGTCCCAGTCCAACATAGCTTGGCATTGCTTACCCCGCGGCGTATGAGAGAACGTGCCAATATCCTGTTTCTCGTACAAACTTATCCACTTGGCATCACTGACTGCACATCATTGATCTCAAATGCACGTTTGAGAATTCCCGTAAAAACTACACGGCCAAAATGCGTAGCTTCTGCAATGCCTGCATAACCAATCTTCAATGACCCCGTGTCCAAGAAGGTATAGGCACACCTCCACAATTCGTGCTTTTCATAGACACTACCTGATATATTTAACAATCACACACCGGAGTTCATCAGAGCGCTAGAGGTCCTCACCTAAATTTTGCTTACCATTTTTTGCACTTGATTAAGTTGCTCAGAACCAAGTTCTTATACTCTCGCTTTCTTTTTCTTTCGCTATCGTGGTGGTATACCGTAGAGAGTTTATGTGACATATGTAATTTATTTTAAGTGTTTTTATTGTTTACTGTTTGTTTGTTGTGTGGTGTTAAAGTTTTCTGTTTCCTGAGTGCACCCGTTACCAAGACCGCAAGGTTGTTCCTGGGCACTTCAATACCGTAACGATTGATTGATTGATTGATTATTATTATTATTATTTTATATATATATATACTGTAAACGACGGAATTTTCGCGGGCTCAGAATTTCCGCGAATCGGGCCAAAAGTTGAAAAAATAAAATTATTCGCGGGTTCTAATTTTCGCGAATCCAAGATTTGCTACCGGACCCCCCCCCCCCCCCCCCCCCCCCCCCGGCCCGGTTTGTCTTTCCATCTTTCTAGGATTCTGCGGCTTCAGTCAATCAGTCAAAACCTAGGAAAGGGAAGACGGCGGTAGGTTGTGTGACTAATGGTCCGGAAGTCACTGCCGTTACCCGCAGCTTCGAGACGCCGACAAAGGCTGGGTTAGATGTTCACATCGGTTTTCTTGATGTGAGACGCTTTCTCGAGTTCACTTTTCGAGGTCACACTCTGTCATGAAAGGACAACCGCCAAGGGCAATGGGGTCAAACCAGTGTATGCAAATAAGTTAAGGGTCCAGACTAACTGGGTCACACACCCCTTAACCTTTCTTGGGTTCACTTTTCGAGGTCACACACTCTGCATGGAAGCCCAGCGACAAAGGGCGATGGGGTCCAACGATTGTACATAAACCGACTCAAAGTGGGTTTAGGGGCCAATCAAACTTGGCTGCGTTCCGGGGTCGTCGACGCTGCTACGCTCTGTGTCAATGTGCAGTACTGTCTTCTTGTGCCCGTCAGTCTGCTGTCCCTCGATGTCCTTACCACGTTACTTCAAGCCAGTGGCCGAGAATGCAGAAGATCATCATATGCCGGGACTGCCTGACCCACAGGTATGCAAGACCACACGTGATAAGCGTTCTTTTACGTCGGCCAATCAAAGTGTTATTGCCGCTTCTACCGCCGTGGACTCCCGGAAAGCGGAAACGAGGGCCCTACTCTGCTTACAATGACGAACTTAGATGTAAGATTGGAAAATATGCTGCGGAAAATGGGACAATTGCTGCAGTGAGGAAGTTTTCCGATGGAAGAGAAAAGCTTCTCAACGAGAGCACCGTCAGGGGATGAAGACCTCCTATATCCAAGCCTACAAGTCCTGTCATTCAAAAGAGCTGGCTACCTTGCCTGGTGAAACTTCGAGGTGTCAAGCCTGTGCTTGGAAACTTGGATGATGACGCACGGGCGTACATTGTGGAGCTCAGAGAAGGGGCGGTGTTATAAACTCCAGGATTTGCATCGCTGCTGCACTGGGCATTGCGCGGGCGACCAAGCCCCACACTCTCCGCTAGAGTTTGGTGGGACTCTCGTTCTCGACAGACCCTGGGCAAGATCTTTCCTGATCAGGATAGGATTCGTCAAGCGTAAGGCCACGAAGACTGCGCGAAATTTTCCAAACGATTTCGAGGTTGCCAAAAGAAGCTCCTGCAGACTATCGACGAGAAGAGAAACCACTTCAGTATTCCCGACGACTTGGTGCTCAACTGGGACCAAACAGGTGTCAAGCTGGTTCCAAGCCAGAAAGTGGACGATGGAGGCCCGAGGTTCCAAGCAAGTTGGGGTGGTTGGCTTGGACGACAAAAGGGAAATCACCGTTTTGATGACCACGACGCTTTCTGGCAAACTCTTGCCTCCTCAAGTGTTATATGCAGGCAAAACAGACAGGTGCCATGCCAAAGTCACGTTTCCAAATGACTGGGACGTGTGGCACAGTGACAACCACTGGAGCAACGAAGCCACAATGCTGCGATTTGTCGACACTGTTCTCCTTCCGTACGTGGAGACATGCAGGAGTCGTGTGAGTGGTGCCAGTCAACATGCACTTTGCATTCGACATCTTCGCTGCACATCGTACGAAGGGTCTTCTGCAGAAACTAGCTGCAAAACAACATTGAGTACGTCTTCGTCCCGGCAAGCTGCACCGGACTCCTGCAACCGAACGACCTAAACATTAACAATGTGTTCAAGACTGCCATGATGAACCGCTTTACCCAGTGGTATGCCGGATGTGTACAAGAGGTGGTGGAGAAAGGACAGAGTGCAGCTGACGTTAAGATCGACTTGCGGAGCAAGTGTTATAGAAGCCCGTTCACGCAGCATGGCTGATTGAAGTGTATGCGGATCTCGAGAACCGCAGAGACACGATCCGATCATCGGCTATACTCTGGCAGGAATTGTCTGAAGGTACCAAATAAACTTCTTGGGGTGAGCTGAATTCCGACTTATGGCGTTATTTACTTTAGGATACTTTCCATATCATATTCACATATCGCGTATAACGATATTGTTATGCTTTTTGGACGCGTGTTTCCCCGGTGTCTCAATGCCGCTTTCAAGCTGATGAAATTTTCCCGAACTGTTCTGCGGGACCTATTGTTCGCGAATCGGAGGCGGTTCGCGAAATTCGCGAAAATTAGGTCCACGCGAAAATTCCGTCGTTTGCAGTATATAGTGTTGGGTACAACTCGGTGAACTCATGTGACAGGGATACCTTCATATTTTGGGATTGCCAAACTTTTCTTCACTTTTATGTGCAAAGTGTTGTGCTCCGCCATTTTTGGTCCTAAGGAATTTTAAGCGCCCTTTTCATCCCCTGTAGAAGTCGTCGTCGCGCTGCGCGATATTACGTGACCCCCCAATGTTTTACGCGCTCTGGAAAAAGAGTGGGCTCATATTATGTGCCTTTTATTTTCAACAAGCTACTCCGAGGACATCTTCAATGCAAACACGAGGGGAAAGCTGAAAAAAATGTTAACAAAAATATCACTTTACCATTGCCGTATCGCTTTCTTTCAATTTATATTAGTAATGGTTGTTCCGTGTAGGAGAAAACTTCCCCGGAAAAAAATAGCCCCGGAAAAAATATCCCCGGAAAAAAAGTCCCCGGACAAAATGTCCCCGGAACTAAAGGCCCCAGGTGGAAAGTAGGAAAAAATGTCCTCAAAGGATTTCTATCTCTGGGTTTCCCTGATCCTCATGTCATGGCCTTCGGGCGGTCCGGTCATATGTCTTCGGGAAAAAAGGCACCGTGTAACAAGTAGATAAAAACGGCCCCAACGAATAAGGAAGTATACAATTCCGCAAAATACTTACACATCGCGACACTGCTAGCGCGAACACGACATCGGCGTATTTTCACATTTTACTTAGAAAGAGTATTAGTAGGAACGAAATTTAACCATCTGCATAATATCCACAAATAAGCACTCTCAGTACCTATAATAACTTCGATGACAATTAACCTTTCGTCTCTATAAGAAAAATATATAAAAAGCTAGCAATCGCTTGTTCGTGCTAAGTGTCGCGTTTTTTTACCTATTTGGAAATGGTGCACAAGTACCTCTCGAATTTTCCGAACCCAATAATTTGGTTTGGGCTAGAAGTGTTATAAATGTTTATTTCACAATGAAAAACAAACAAAAACGTCGCGCTCTTTACCTATTTGGAAATGGTACACAAGTACTTCTCAAATTTCCCAAACACAATAATTTGGTTTTGGCTAGAAGTGTTATAAATGTTTATTTCACAATGAAAAACAAACAAAAACGTTGCGCTCTTTACCTATTTGGAAATGGTACACAAGTACTTCTCAAATTTCCCAAACACAATAATTTGGTTTTTGGCTAGAAGTGTTATAAATGTTTATTTCACAATGAAAAACAAAGCAAAAACAGTTGAGATGCAATGTTACAAAATCAGGAATGAAATGACACACTCTAGATTCATACACAAAAGTCAAAAGCGGATCGTACGGCAGTGGAACAAATGTCCCTTTGGGGCCATTTTTTCCTACTTTCCACCTGGGGCCTTTTTTTCCGGGGACATATTTTCCGGGGACTTTTTTTCCGGGGACATTTTTCCGGGGACGTTTTTTCCGGGGACATTTCTTTCGGAACCCGGTTGTTCCGTTAGCTTTTTGACCTTTTTTCCTTCCTTCCTTCTTCACTCCGCCGCGCGACTTGCCGGGCCTTGCACTACAGGCCTCACTTAGCTTGGGCAGACTAGGGTGCCTTTATGCGCGCTTTGCTTAGGGTGGAGACATCTGGCCATTTTGTCTCACACTTTGTTAATTTTTCTCTTTTTGTTCAGAAGCGCGTGCAAGAGGGCGTGTCCCTGCACGGGTTTGTGGCGCTCACTGTGCTATGGCGACATTTTTGTTTTTCGTCGATTTCTTTGTATTTTCCCCGTGAGCGCGTGCTGTCGGCATCGGGTACACTACAAAGCGGTGGCATCACCTCTAAACAGAAGTGACATTGAGGAACCCTAGGGCAGACTCAGTATCTTGTAATGTGTTTTGAATGGTTGTGGAAATAAAATTATTATTATTATTATTATTATTATTATTGAAGGGTTCCAGTCACACAAGCCATTTAGGCTTTGACTGACCCGATTTTTTACTGTAATATGGTTGCAAATAAAATTATTATTATTATTATTATTATTATTACTATTATTATTATTATTATTATTATTATTATTATTATTATCATTATTATTATTATTATAATTATAATTATTATTATTATTATTATTATTATTATCATTCAAGCATATTTTAACCAGGGTATCTCGTTGCACTATTTTCTAATACACAACGGGAATACTGTACTTAAAAAAGAAGAAAAGGAAGTCGTGGCCCTTCCGCGATCGCCGAGTGCCGCTCTGTAAAAGAACTTACACCTAATGCACGTTTACATTTGAGTTGATAAATGTACTCAAAGGCCCTCGCGGAAAGGCCCAAATCAGATATCTTTCCACACACCACAGCCCCGGACGCTCACACGTGCTCAAAATCGCAAGCAGCGGCAAATACGGGAGCGTTCGTTCGATGACAGGTGAACACATCAGAAAGAAAGAATGGTCAGTTTCCTTCAGACATGGACCATGGCGCGAAGGCAACCGACGCATCTACCAAATCATTTGACGAGGATGCGATGCTCAACTTGGCTTGTCGGCGGGGGTGCCAATCAATTGTCGAGGACATTGCCCTGTCGCACAGCAATCTTTCCAAGGTTGGACCACCTACGAGCCTCCAGACTGGTTTTGGTTGTGCGTAAGTGTCTGGCGCGCGCCCGTGTCCCCTCCTCCGGCACGGTCCATCTTAAGGTGTGCAGCAGCCGAACCTGTGACAATCGATAAATATCCGAAGCACTGCGAGGAATACAGGAACAAAGCGGTGGCGCACTTTAGAAAAGATCGATGCATGGATCGATTGGTAAAATCCAGAAAAGGTGGCGTGCGAAAATAAAAGTGGTGAAGTTTAAAATATAGCAATAAAAAGGCGATAGCGACAAGCCCGGCGATTGATTTTAATAGGAGGTGTCAAACGTCAAGATTAAATTGCGCTGCTCAAGCGTGTTCTATACAGCTCGATTATTTTTTTTCTAGTCAAACTTTATTTTTTATTAAAATAAAACTTGAAGCCTGAAAAAAAAAAATTGGCTTTACACGTACGTTTGCGCAGAACACTTAAAACACGTCAATTTCTTCCAGGGTGAAATCAAGCACAAAGCACATCAAAATGAATTCTCACGCGTACCTTCTTTTAATTTATGTACTATGGAAATGGAAGCATCCGCACTTTACCACAGGGTGTCACAAAAAAATAATTTACACGTTCTTTTTCACCGCAAAAATAAACTAGGCATCGCCGAACGCTCAATCTCCGCCCAAAGGTAGCGCTAGAGGTCACAACCAGATGTCAAAGTTTCAGCCCGATTCCATAACTTAATCAAAAGTTATAAGTGATTTTCTGAAAATTTCAATGGGAAAATGGTGGCCGACGGAGTTTACGAATACATGGGGCTGTATGGCTCCAGAAACCGGAAACGGGCAAAAATGGGCTTCATGTTCCCATTGAAATTTTCAGAAAATCAATTATAACTTTTGATTAAGTTATCGGATCGAGCTGAAACTTTGGCATCTGGTTGTGACCTCTAGCGCTACCTTTGGGCGGAGAATGAGCGTTCGGCGATGCCTAGTTTATTTTTGCGGTAAAACAAAAACCTCTAATTTTTTTTGTGACACCTTGTACATTGTGTTGATGGTTTGGTGAACACTACGCGTTCAGTGGACAATGCATCGCCCCTTTTCTTACTGTTGAATGTAGTGAATAGCACTCTATTTTTGTGGTAAGTCCGTGCACGCGAGAAGTTAATTACAATTTTCTAGTATGTACTACGTATGTTTAGACAGCGGGGAGTTAATCCGCCTCAATGGGCTTCTAATGTCCCCGCTGTAAATGACAAATTTAGTCAGTGCAGTACGACCGCTTGCCGGGAATCTTAAACGTGCATAGCGCAGTACGGGGTGATTCAAGGAGTGGCCAGGGTCTTTAAATCGACCTCAAAATTCGGTTTCTTAACCTATAGCGCTACGAATTTGTGCAGCGTTGCCCACACGTGGTGCATTTTTTTTGAATTTGCAGGAGCGAACTTAGCTGAGGAAAAAGTAAAGAAATAAAGAGACTTAGCTGCTATGGAAACGCAGCGAAGCCACCGGTCTTCAAACAACACGGCGCCGTTTCGCACCGGAGACAAGAGATGGCGCAAGCGGTCGCGACGCCAACTGCCGCCAACGAACGAGCATACGGCGCCAAAAGCCGGCGTCTTTAGCAGACGAAATTTTCGACTCAAGCGGCGCGAGCTTTCCTGATATCAGTTGCCAATGCATTATTTTATCATTATTACGAATAAAACATATTGAATGGACACATAATTGATTAAAAATGGTTTGTCGGGATAATTTGGCTGTTTTTTTCGGGGTACTGATGTCGTCTGCTTTGCAGTTGCGTCTTGTTACCGCGCCTGTTTTTGGTTCTGCGGCTGTCGCCGCTGAGGGACGCGCGCCGCTTTGAGTCGAAAAGATGGTCTGCTGAAAACGCCGGCTCTCGGCGCTGTGCGCTCGTTCGTTGGCGGCAGTTGGCGTCGCGACCGCTTGCGCCATCTCTTGTCTCCCATGCGAAACGGCGCCGTATTGTTTGAAGACCGCTGACTTCGCTGCGTTTCCGTAGCAGCTAAGCCTTCTTCTTTCTTTACTTTTTCCTCCAGTAAGTTCGCTCTTTGCAAATTTTACAAAAACAAATGCACCATCTGTGGGCATTGCAACGTTGCACAGAGTCGTAGCACGATAGGTCAAGAAACCGAATTTTGCGGTCAATTTAAAGAGCCTGGCCGCTCCTTGAAACACTTAGTAGTGATACGCGACCGGACGCCGGGACGATGTTCTATTTAGATTGGAGCGAGCGGGGCTGGCGATTGAACCCAGGGTCCCTTGGTTCCGCAGTGCGAGCTTTCGCTTTAAGTGCGCCGAGCTTGGTGCAACGCATTCAGAGTGTCTGTCAAACTGAAAAAAGAGAGTAACCGGGAATTCTCAGTGAATCTGTCGAGCCTGGAAAAGTCGGGAAAAAGTCCAGAAATTTCCAACTCCAATCGGCATCGGCCAGAAAAATAGAGCTTTCCTTTCTTTGAGCGGCTGCGAACGACTCGTGTCTGGTGTGACACGCTTTGCATGCGACTCAGCCGGCGTGCCGAGGCAAATCTCTGCTAGGAAACTATACTCAGTGACAACTTTTCTTGTACAATAGAGTGAAGGGTACAGGCATACGTTCCCTCTCCAATTATGAGCGCTGAATAAAGCTGTGCGCGGGCTCTCCTCCTCTCCCCGGAAATGCCAAGAAAAGTTATCCCCGAGTATATAGTCTTGGAGGAACCCGAATCGCCTTCTCTTAAGTAATGAGTAAATAAGTAACATTTATTTTCAGCTATATTGAGCTGAGGGCACCAGACAAAAAGCTTCCATGAGGTAGCTTGTCCGGGTCTGGCGCCCCTGCGCTTACAGGGCATGGTAAAAACAACTACTATACACAACAGTTTGTCTAAATAAAACAAACGCGTACAGCCTTTTTGTTAAACAGTGAATATCATTGGGGTCTATATTGAACTTGTTAGGTAATGCGGGCAGATTACGCGCAATAGATTGCAGTGCATAATTTGTACGAAAATCAGGCACAACCATTACTCTCTGCGTCTGACAAGGATGGAAGATTCACGTTTTGTCAGGTGGGATACATTAGACAAAATAGAAATAAACTCATCGGTCGAAAATAAATAGGAACATAGCAAACGGTACTCGTATACACTGGAAATCCTCAGGACATTGAATTTAAGAAATAATGGTTCGGTATGAGTGTCGTTAGGCACGTTTGCAATAAAACGTGCCTTACTTGAACTTGAAACGCATTCCCCAAGACGCTCTTATCTGTTTGTGCTCCACGAATACGTTTACCTTGTGATTTATTTAAAACAAATCGTTTATTCAGCAAAAAAAAAAAAGAAAAGAATAGACTTGAGAAATGCAGATTTTTGGGCGAGTTGGTACTGAAACTTTGAGAAATGATAGCGCTTCAAGACAGGGACGAGAGTAGGAACGAGACAACACAATGCGCTAACTTCAACTGGTTTAATCGTCAGAAAATCAAGGGTTTAAATACTCTGCACCATCGCACCATTCAACCAATCCCATGCCACGCCAATGCTCGCAAGAACTGTTTTCACTGTTTTGTTTTGCAAAAGGATTGCAAATGCATTCCAGTTTGCTAAATATTTAACTATACTATACTAATAAACTTTTTAATTAGTGACTATAAGCATATGGTTCAAATGAAAAACCTGCTAAGCATCGTCGAAAACCACTAAGGGCCGGTCGCACCAACGTCGCTCACCTTAACCCAAAGCGGCTCATTTTTAAGTCGGATTAGCGCCCTCAACCGAGCTCGGCTAAGAACGGGTTTAAATTCCGGTTTCACCAACATTAACTCGGGTTTACAAAGGCGCCATTAGCTAAACGCTGGATTTGCGTTGGGTATGTAGGGATGAACAGAGCGAACTAGGGAACACTCAAAGTGACGAATACGATTGGCGGAAAGGAATTACGTGATCTAAACAAACAAACAAAAAAAACTGCTGTGGTAATCGGCGCCGTCGGCAGCTTTACGCTGTGTTTCTTCGGTGAGTAACAAATTAAAGGTCTTTAAATTCAATCGTTTTTCCTCTGACCTTTCAAAAGCAGAAGTCGAAGCTCTAAATAAACACGAAAGCTCTTTACATCTGTGATTCTGTGTTTAATATCGGATGATAACAGAATATTTTGACAGTGACAGTAGTTTTCGAGCTCCCATTTTGAGATGATGGAGCCATCGGGGCCTCCAAATTTCACCGAACACGCAAAGGACACTCTACTCACTACATTGCTGAAGACAATACATCATCGAGACTAAGTAGAAAGGTAAGATGACTACGAAAATCAAGAGTCATGTCTGAGACCGATGAAGTTCAAAACAGTGAAAACAGTGACCAGCTCGTCAGGGCAGCTTCGAAAATGCCCGGAAATTGTCGAATTGAAGGCGTCGAGAGGTTAGGTCGCGAGGTAATGATTGTTGGAAGCACAAGACCAGGCTTGGTCGGAGAGCCAGTTTATTGGAACAACTGCAGCTCAGCTGCTGACATGAAGTACAGACCCGCCCCCGGTTAGGGTTGGCCTTTATATACACAATGCACAGTGTTGTTCCACATCCGGCCAGCTGTAGCCCCCTGCTGGGCTACATACGCAACACTTCTCTTCCCTTATTTTGGAGACAACACACATATTACATACACCGCCTGAGGATATCAAGGATAACCATATCTCTCAGGCCTTTGGTTTGTTCTAGAGGATCGCCGTAGGGGAGCGGGTCCTTCTGGCTGTTGAGGAGGAATCGGATCCATGAAATGGGGAATCGGACCCTCTTCCCCTCCTCTTCCCGGGAATCTGGCCTGCCCACGTTTTTGTTAGTCTCCTCCTCCTCCTGAGGCAGAAATAGATCGGACCAGGTCGCCCTTGACGTCTCCACTTTACATCGGAGGTGATCAGCATGACAAAACCTCACTACACTTCCTACGCGAACCAAGAATGTTACATTTGACACACCTCTTAGAATCTTGCCTGGCCGCCAATTCACTTTTTCATTTCGCACAGTTCGCACATATACCTCCTGACCCGGTGAAAATACACGGCTGGTTCCTCGCCTTCTATCAGCCCTAATTTTGTTTTGTTCCATTTTATCTTTCCAGGCTGTCACTGCGCATGGTTTGAGCATAGAAATTCTCGTCCGAATTTTCCGACCCAAAAACAGTTCACTCGGCGCTTTTTCTGTGAACGAACGGGGTGTTGTTCGGTATGAAAATAAGAAATTGTCGACACGGTGCTGCAATGTTCATTTACAGCCCGATTTTTCGTCTTCGAGTTTGGCTTTCAAAAGTGCTTTTTTTGTGGTCTGCACTGACCTCTCCCCTGCTCCATTTGACTGGGGTTGATATGGTGGTGTGAATAGGTGGCTAACCCCATTCTCCTTCACAAAACATTCAAACTCGTGTGACCTGAACTGTGATCTGTTATCTGTTACTACCACCCTGGGAAGGCCGTACGCCGCGAATACACTTCTTATCGCTTCCACCGTGGCAGTCGCCGTTGTGGTGTTCATGAGCTTTACCTCCAGCCACTTGGAGTAGGTGTCCACCATCAGCAGCAGAGACTTCCCCTCGACTTCTGCAAAATCCAGGTGAACCCTGTCCCAGGGGTTTGCCGCTATTGGCCACGGTTGAAGCGGAACGGGCTGCGCTGACCCTCGCACACTTTGGCACACCTCACAACGCTTCACTATTTCCTCCAAGTCTACGTCAAGCTGGGGCCACCAAATCCAACTTCGAGCCAACATTTTAATTTTGCTAATACCGGGATGCCCTTCGTGCATGAGTGATAGAACGTTCGGCCTTAGCGACGACGGAATGATGACTCTAGAATTCCACAACAAACATCCTTGCTCGATAGCAAGCTCGTGGCGACGGCTGAAATACGGGCGATACTTATCTTCGGTTTCGTTGGGCCAGCCTCGCCATGTCATGTCCCTTACTGCGTTTAGCAATTCATCCTTTTCTGTTGCTTCAGCCACCTCCTGTGCGGTGAACGGAACTTCCGTTAGTGGCGAAAAAAAATGTATTTGTTGCTCTTCATCGGCCGCCGTTTCCAAAGGCAGTTGCGATAAGGCCTCTGCATGTCCCAGACTCCGTCCCCTTTTGTACCTGATAGTATACTGATATGACGCCAACAAATTTTTCCACCGTTGCCCCCTGGCTACCGCCACTTGACTGGAATGTCTTTTCGGATCGAACAGCTGCGTCAAGGGTTGATGGTCAGTTACAATTTCAAACTGGCGGCCGAATAAGTACTTGTGAAACTTTTTTATGCCGAAGACTATGGCCAGTGCTTCGCGCTCCACCTGCGCATAGTTCTCGGCTGACGTGAGTGTGCGTGACGCGAAAGCTATAGGCCGCTCTTCTTGGTTGTCGGCGTGTGCGAGCACCGCCCCAGTCCGTATGCTGACGCATCACGTAAGGCGCAAGGGCTTACCGCTATCATAGAGCGCTAGGACTGACTCGTCACTCCAAAGCAATTTGCATTGCCGAAAACTGTTTCCGCATTCTTCTGTCCATTCCCACTTTGCCTCCTTGCTTAGAAGCCGGTACAGCGGCTCGAGAACGGTTGCCGTTCCCGACAAAAACTTGGCATAAAAATTTACTAATCCCAGAAAAGCTTTTAGCTCTGTCACTGAGGTGGGTGCCGGTGCTTCCGAGATAGCTTCAACTTTCTTTTTAGTCGGATGAATGCCGACTTCGTCAATCTCATGGCCTAGATAGCGAACCCGGCGTTGAAGGAACTGGCATTTGTCAGCATTTACTTGAATACCATGGTGACGGAGTGTTCTTAACACCTGCTCCGTGCGCTTCAAACACTCACGTTCTGTTGTTCCCACAACAAGTACGTCGTCAAGATAGCACACTGTACTTACCTTCCATTCCTTTCAACAGCCGATCCATTACAGACTGGAATATCGCGGGTGCGCTAGCTACCCCGAACGGCAAGCGTTTTGAACGGAACAGACCCAGATGTGTGTTGATGGTCAATAGTTCTTGCGACTGCTCATCCATCTCGAGTTGCAAGTACGCTTTTGACAAATCAAGCACTGTGAACATCTTGCCTTAACGTGCCGACAGTCAGGTGGTTGATGCCGTAGACCACACCTGAAGCACGGTGGCTGTCCGTCTTTAGTTGTGGTTGTCCTCCGTAGTCCGGCGGCTTCCCGTCGAAACTTGTCCCTGCGTTGCCAGTTGGGGTCCACCTCGGGCTCCCGTGAATTGGACGGTGTCGCTACCATTTCCTTGGCGTGTCCGTCCGCAGCTTCCATTGATGTGGCAATGACGTACGCCTTTTCCCACGTCAGGTCGTTTCCGTCTTCTACGGCGAGCAGCTTGTGTCGTATTCCTTCGCTGCGCACCCCCACGACGAGTTGGTCCCTCAGCGCCTCGCTCAAGAAAGCACCAAACGCACAGTTCATAGCCAAACACTTCAGTTCCACTATGAAGTCGTCGATTGGTTCTTGTCTCCTTGAATGCGCTTGTGGAAATTGTAGCGCTCTGTAACGATAGAGCGTTTGGGCTTGTAGTGCTTGAGCAGGACCTCTCTTATCTGTTGATACGTTTTCTTTTCCGGCTTTTCTGGAAACACCAAGTTCCGGAAGGTCATGTACGCTTCTTCACCGAGCACCGTGATGAAGACATCCTTTTTCCGCTGTTCATCGAAGTTGTTGACTCGAGCAAATGCCTTGAACCGCTCGATGTAGACTTCGAGATTGCCTGTAGCGGGATGGAATTCGGACAAGCGCCCGATGATTGGCTGGATGACGCCGCTCGCCGCTGCCTGACCGCCGTCCATTAGACTTGGTCCGCCTCGTGCGCTGCTTTCTTTACTACCTGCAGGTTCGTCACCGCCTCGTCGCCATTGTTGGAAGCACAAGACCAGGCTTGGTCGGAGAAAAGTTTATTGAACAACTGCAGCTCAGCTGCTGACATGAAGTACAGACTCGCCCCCGGTTAGCGTTGGCCTTTATATACACAATGCACAGTGTTGTTCCACATCCGGCCAGCTGTAGCCCTCTGCTGGGCTACATATGCAACAATGATCCTTGCATCGACCGTACTTGTTGCTCTCAGAAAGGGGAGAGAACTGCTCTGTATCATTATTGAACATCTGCCGCAGCCTCAAACGGACTTCAGTTTCACACTGACCAGTTCGGAAAAAAGGTAGCTGTGCAGCCTCAGCTATTTTTACTTGATGTGTCTCTCCGCAGGCACAGATCTCTTGTCAACTTTATATATTGCCCAATAGCCCAATATCCTGAAAACAGCACCCATGGTGAGGGGTTTGAGCAGTCTTGGAATCCTCAAAGCGATAGCTCTAATCCGAGCCATTTGGTTAGCGTATAACCGAAAGAATACAGAAACATTACATCAGAGTTTTTCTATGACCTTGAATGCATTTATTGCAAAATATCTTCATGACTAAGATCATATGACGGGCTAGTTGGTTATACATTACACAAACAAAGGTAGCGCTAAACGTCAGTTTTGAGTCAGCGCTTGTCTGTGTCTGTGTCTTCTACGAGTCCTCGTCTTTTGCGCTATCTTTATTTGTGGTTATCTTCATGAACTAGAATATCTTTATAGGCTTTTGGGGTTCAGGAAGTAGGCTAAAACATTCACATTGAGAAACATTATGAGGTTTAGTAGTTTTAAGGCGCATTTAAACTCACTGGTTTTTATTGTCTCGGTCAGTGAAGCTCTTGGAATATGAACTTGAACATCTCCACAACAGGTCATGTCAAAAGATGGCCCATTCGATATTTGTCTGTCTTTACTAACAAAAAACAACAATAGAAAGTGATGATGATGGGGGTCGAGTTACCTCCCAAATTACCCCCCCCCCCTTTCCTACGTTACTGCACACAGCATTTTAAGCATACAAGATTGGAGCGCATAGTTGAAGGGATGTTGGACAAACCTTAATGCATGTGATGGTCACAGCATGCAACTGCTCAGGGAGGGTCTTAAACCACCAACATGAAGATGCAAATATCAGCCCTGACTTACCTTCCTTTGACAATTGTCTTTGGTGCCGCAACTAGTGCCATGATGTCGTGAACAAGCCAAGCCTTTATCTCCCAGGAAAAGATCGAACCCGATTGCTTTCAACATCTGCCTTAAAAACCCATGTGTTAAGAACAATGGTGCCATCCAGTGATTTGGACACCGTGCGAAAATGCTTTGGATGAACAGCTGGTGGACCAACTTTTTTCTGCACATTGCGCATACCGCAACTGGGATGGACATGTTCTACCGTTGCTGACTGCATAGAAAGGGGTTTGCAGTCAACCACAGAAATGACACCTTGAAATGGCTTCATTGTGTCAAGCCCTTTTGATAATGGAACTAAGTTTATTTTGTTTTAGTGACGGGGAAAGAAGGTAAAATTACTCATACATTAAAGCGATACTACCGTGTATTCCTTGATGGTCGTACAAATTGTCAAGTTATGAACACCCAAAGGTCGCCCAGAACCGTTCTTATTATATTCCTACTGATAGAAAACCAGAAGCACGTTCGCGAGTGATAACAGGCAGATTTAGAGTTCACTAAGGGTAATGCTGTTGTCTACCTAGTTGAACAAAAAGACGGCGGTGGTCTTTGAGTACGAAAACTCCCTCTAGTTTATCACATAGTGTCAACGACAAACGGTGGTCTCTTCGCGCCACCTACCGCAGCCTTCCCCAATACAGTGCTGAAAGAATCTCGCATTGTAGACGTTATGATTTGTCGTCACCACGAATAAAAGATATAAAGCCAAATATCTCTACAATGCGCAATCACCAGAAAAGCTATGGTTGTAGAGCAATACAGTTTTCTGAAGCTAAGATTCTACTCGCGAGACAAGGAAACTTCACTGAAGATTGTCTCAAAACTTTAAAAACGAAAGAAATTGCGTTTTCGCGGTTTTATTATTTAAAAGAGACGTTCACCGCAATCTGATGCGAATGGCGGAAGTGTCGACTATCAGCTGATCGCCGAGATCATGCACTGCCGCTATTCAATGCACCGATCAGAATGAAGGATATGCGTTGGGCGTAAAAATAAAGGAGGTTGTAAATAGCAATATGTTACAGCTAAATGAAAATAAGTACATGCATACGAATAAGTAGGTTGACAGAAAAGCCAACGGGAAGACTGACGTGAACCCCACAGCTGCGTACTTTCCCCGGTTAGGGCTAACACGTACTCAGAGTGCAGAGCCAACTAGAAAGCAGGCGTTGACAAACACTTCACACGACAATATTTTGCATCCTTGTCACTATCGAAGGTCATTCAGTCGAGATTCTCACGCTGCTGCAGCCTAAAACACTTTTTACATCCACTTTTGTCCACCGCGTCGAACACAGCAAACCAGTCGCCATGTTTTAAATCGGGAATTGAAAAACAACCAAAAGCAAAGCGCCCAATGTTGAGCGCTTAATATAGGCGTGGTTTAGTGCTAGGTTTAGCGATAATCGATTTTTGTGCAACACGACAAACCCGAAACTCAGCTTAGGTAACCCGCTAAGCTCCAATTTGTTCTAAGCGACGTTTGTGCAGCCGGCCCTTATTCAACTCATTTTAGAAGAAGAGTATAATACAGAGCCAACATTGTACAGAGCTAAAAAAATAAAGTTCAATTTCGACATGTTTTCAGGTTTCAGTTTCTTATCGGGGCACATCTTTGCGACAGCGTTCCTGCTCCTAAGTAGCTGAGACAGATTTTTGAAAGCCCTCGCTGAATCACCCGGTACATACACTCACTGCCTAGATGAGTCAATAACCACTCGACACTTTACAGAAAAATAAACTATGAAAGAAGGGAATCTCTTTATCTAATAAACAGATAAAGGCTGTGTTCACAAAATTTTCATGCTTCATTTTATCAAACGGAAGGGTGACAATTGCATGAGCATTCCTTCTCTCTGCGTATTAGATAACGAGAAGGCGTTTTTAGTCAAAAGGAAGGGTGTCAATTGCATGAGCACGCCTCTCTCTGAAAGACATGAGGTATTATTTTGTTAAAATGAAGTCTGACAATTGCGTGAGCATGCCCTCAATATGTTTATTCTAATAAAGAGGTGAGACATTCTTTATCAAAAGGAACGGTGCCAATTTCGTGAGGGCGCCTTCTATCTGGGTATTAGATAAAGAGATAGGCATTCTTTATCAAAGGAAGGGTAAAAATTGCGAAAGAACACGCTATATTTGTTTATTTGAAAAATATAAAGTATTATTTATCAAAGTGACGGATTACAATTGCGTGAGCACGCCTTCTATCGGTTCATTAGGTAAAGAGATCAGAAATTTTTTTATGAAAATGACGGATGACAATTGCGTGAGCATGCCTTGTATCTGTTTGTTAAATAAAGAAATCGGGGATTTCTTTTTTTCAAAAGGAATGGTAAGAATGACGTGAGCACGCCTTCTATCTGTTTAATATATGCAGATGACATTCTTTATTAAAATAAAAAGTGAGAATTGCGTGAGCATGCCTTCTATGTGTTTATTAGATAAAGAGATCAGTCATTTTAATAAACAGCAATGGTGACAATTGCGTGAGAACGCCTTCTATCTGTTTATTAAATAAATGAATAGATATCCTTTATCCAAAGGAAGGTTTACAATTGCGTGATCACGCCTTCTATCTGTTAATTTGATAAAGAGATCAGGCAATCGCCATCAAAATGATGGGTGACAATTTAGTGAGTAGGCCTTTTATCTGTTTATTAGATAAGTAAATAGGCATTTTCTATCAAAATGAAGGGTGAAAATTGCTTAAAAACGCCTTCTATCTGTTTTTTTTGTAGATAAAGGGATAGCCCTTCTGTTTCAAAAGAAAGGGTAAGAATAGCATGAGCACGCCTTCTATCTGTTTATTAGATAAATAGAAGGCATTCTTTATAAAAAGGGCGACAACTGCATGACCAGGCCTTCAATCTGTTTATTAGATAAAGAGATCACGCATTATTTATCGAAATGAAAGATGACAATTGCGTCAAAAAATAACTTTCTTGGAAATTGTTTTGTAAAGTGTCGAGTGGTTATCTACGTGTGTAAGCGTGAGTGTATTATAAGTGTTATAAAGGCCTTGCTCTAAATCAGCTGGAAGTCAGCGTCTGTTCATGTCATTCGTGGTTTCTACTTGTCCTCGTCCCTTTTCCCCTTTTAAACATTTACCAGCACTATTTTCCCTGCGTCGTCTACTCGGAAATAATTTAGAAATATAAACATAACCTTGAAAATCTTACGAGAGGTTCATTGGAAAACATTATAAATAATACTAATACTAATAATAGAAATTGTCCTAGGTGAACCAGAACGAACGAGATAAGGAAACAATTTAACGAAAAAAAACATTCTCGCAATAAGGTTTTTTTTTTCTTTTTTCATAGTACTTTAAGGTCTCCGTTCGCGACGCAGGAGGACCAGGTGATTTAAAGGCTTCCCCAATTCGGATTTCCTTTCCTTCCTTTCCGGTCCCGAGTGGTGCGTGGGAAGGACGCAGCCAATATTCCCAATTCAATTTCGGATTCTAGAGCAACGTAAGCCCTCTGCATTTCGTTTTCTCGTGCTTTTATTTTTCTTTTAAATCTTCTCGGCAGCGCTTGGGCACACACTCCCTCTCATCTAGGGCGGTGCTCCGGTTGGCTAGTTGGCTAGATGGATAGATGGATTTGCGTCCTAAACTCCGTTCACCCCTTAGCTGACAGTGCGGTGGGAGCTATGCTCTCGCCGGACCAATCAACAGCCTCCCTTTTCATCACCTGACTCCGCTTTCTGCGCGTGGGCATATAGGCGGGAGCGTGACCACTTGGCGCAAGATAGACGCGTGACTGGTCCCACAAGCACGTAGCTTGCACCGCACTGTCAGCTTCGGAGGCGAACGCAGTATAGACAAGGCTTTGGGCTCGAGGGAGTCGCTAAACTCGAAAAACCGACGACTGGAACGGAGACGAGAGCCCGTAATTTCTCGGGGGACATTATTTGAGATCTCTGCGATGGTGAGTACTCTATACGCGGGGCTTCCTTTCTTTTAACTGTCAAGTGAGTTTGAGTTTCTGAAAGAGTAGGTTGAGTGTAGGACAAGGAGTCGCAAGCCATACCAAGTATTGTGGCCCTAATTGTGTTAGTGAGTTCTGAACAACAGCCTCTGAGTTGGTTTCTTTGTTCTTTTTGGCATTCATTTACTTTTGAGATTTTGAGTTTAACCAAGTGGTGCTAGTTCTTGGCAAAGCAGACATGTGAAGGCGATCACTTGATGATGTGATGTCAGTAGAGCGCTAGTCAAGGGTACGTGGCAGTTAGGGGCACAAGCGCGTGCAGGTTCTGAACAACAGCATGGAACCTATAGGTAGTTAGTACAGGTCTTTCGTGCAGAAGTTAAAACCTGACTTAACGCGAAAGCGCCGATATCGGTTGGGTACGTGTCGCCGTTATAAACGTCGGGGGCATATGTCACGGTCCATCTAGCATAGCGGAGATAGCAACATCTGCCATCTAATGTAATCGACAAGCGGCATCAAGGAGAGGGTAATAATAATAATAATAATAGTAATAATATTATATTAATAATATAATACTAGTAGTTTATTGTCGATATTTTATGTCGGTACGTATACGAACGCGAGCCCTTCGAAACCCAGAAGCAGTTTGTGGGACTGGGCCCGGCAGCGGCATAGTAAAATTTATAGCTACATACACAGAATGAAAAATAATAAACATCAGCGGTAAAAGATATACTTCTCTTAGAAACATCCCTGTTCAAAACAGAAAGGTGCGATCGTTTAAAATTATTTAGAGGACGTTAAACTGTCGTTTCATGGAGAAAAGATCCTTTTTTTTTAGCAATTTCACCTATAAACTTTTTGTGCGTGACCTCATACCAGCACGCAGCTGACGTACCCTCGACCTGGTGCATTTTCGGTTTGTCCGCTGAGACAGAGGTATGCAACAGCCAAGGGTATGGGCGAAACATATCTAATATAAAACCAGAGACTCGTTTAATTTTCCCGACCTTCTTCGCTCAGATGAATACTGATGTCTTCATCTTACATTCGTGCACAAAAGTCTCTCGAAGTTCGTGGAAATCTCGCGCAAAGCAAGCAGTTAGAAAGCTCCTCTTTTATTTTATTTTTATCTTTTTATGTATATATACATATCTTCTAAAGTTAAGCGCGACCACAAACTCCGCCCATTAAGCGCACGGTGTGCGTCCCCGCGCGTGTGATGCGAAGTTCAGCGGCAGGTCGGCTGGAGTCTGTGGAATCGTTTAAACATTTACGGGTGAGATCGTTAGCAACTACACCGCCCAGTTAGGCTAGACCTCGAGGCTTTACCATGACAAACTCCCGACGCGGTTTGCCCTTTAGTAAAGTAGGGCGCTTTCACCCGAGCGACTTAAATTTGAACGCGCATTTTCCGCTGACTCTCCGCTTGGGATACCTCATTAGAATGTCAACGGGTTGCGGCAGAACGTCTGCATTCGATCGTTCCGAACCTCGCATGCCGGAGGCACGTCTCGTAAATAAATCAAGAAAATAAAGCGATAAAATCATTATACATGATGATTGAGACCTGAGACTGTGGTTTGAAAAACGGAAACTTTTGAAGTTTCCATTTTTCAAACCACAGTCTCAGGTTTCAATCATCATGTATAACTTACACCAGCTCGCCTGCACTTTAACCGTTTTTTCATAAAATCATTGTTTGGTTCGGAAGCCGTTGGTAACCGAGTTTACTGTTTTGAAATTATTTCTTTTTGTTTTTTATAAGCTGTGCCTATCAGCGTTTTCTTTTTTCTTGAGGATTCCAACGAGAACATGAATTTGTTAAACGCAAAAGTACAGGGTGTCCCCCAAAAGAAGTTACAGGGTCTTTTTCACCGCAGAAATGAACTGCGCATCGCCGAAACCGCATTGTCCGCCCAAAGGAAGCGCGAGAGGTCCGAACCAGATGGCAAAGTTTTAGCACGAACCGATATCTTATTCAAAAGTTACCAGTAAATATAAAAATCTTATTCAAAAGTTACCAGTAAATATAAAATTTGGTAGTTTTACGTGCCAAACAAATGACGGGCATCTGGCACGCCCCAGCGGAGGCACTGAGGATTCATATCGACCGCCTGGGTATCTATGGACATGCAACCGAAAGGTCGCGGTTACACGGAACCTTCTTCACAATAAGCCTCCGTCAAGATTGCGGGCAACTCGGCCGGGATTCGAACCCGCCACCTGGGTAAAAATTACAAGTGATTTTCTGCAAATTTTCAATGGGAACATGGGGCCCATTTTCGTTCGTTTTCGGTTTCTGTCGCCATAGGGCCCCGTGTATTCGAGACCTCCGTCGGCCACCATTTTCCCATCGAAATTTTCCGAAAATCACTTAATATTGGCTCATGCGAAAACTTTGGCGTCTGGTACCTTTGGCCTAAAAATGAGCGTTCGGCAATCCGTAAACAGTTTTTGCGCCAAAAAAAAAACTGCAATCTTTCCTTCTTTTTTTTTGGAGGGGGGGGAGGGGGTCACGCTGTATATAAATATTTTTAGCCCCTTACACTTCATCTAAAGTCACCGAGAGTTTAAAAAGAAACGCGGGGCCTGGCTTATTATGTTTACGCTTTTTGATTGGTTCTTCGGCATTCTTACCGGTTGATGACGCAATCTCATTGGTTGCTGCACAGTAATGAGATGCACGGGACACGCTCAGCCCTGATTTCCTTAAGCTGTCGGCGACTATGCGGAGCGCAAGTTCGTCTGCTTCTTGCACAGGGGTTGCGATGATGCCAGAACGCCAAGCTCCTATTGGCTGATCGAAAAAATAGTGGGTAGACCTCAAGGCATCTAACATTGGGGTCTACCCACTAGCCTTTCAATCAAAGTCCATCGGAGCTCGGCGTCGTTCTGACGTCACCGGAACTCAGGCGCAGGAAGCAGACCACTTGCTCTCCGTATAGAAAGTTGGGCGGAGCCTTGTCCAAATCATGGATGTCAGATCAGAGCTACACAGAATGCTTCATATTGTTCATGTGAGCGCTCCTGCGTCACAAGGCATTCGGTAGAACCATAGGTTCGCTGCCGGGCCTTGCGCAAAGTTGCGCGGAACTCTGTGAACGAAGTGCGAGCTTCTGCAGGAAACAAACTATACTCCGTTTCACCTTATGTTGTACCGCAGAGAAAGTTAAGGCACGAGAGCTTGTGCCGCCGAGATGTGCCCTAGAGCAAGAAGCTCGCGCTTGTAGCCTTTCCTGCGGTACATCATAAGGTGAAACAGAGTATAGAAAATACTGCCAGCTCGTTCTTCGTGGAGAAACATACATTGCGTCCCAGGCATTTTATTATCGCTCCTCGGTAAATACATTTGCGGCATGAGCCAATAATACGCCTGTCAGACGACGCCCCAAAGCTCCTATTCATTAATTATCCTGACCGCTAAAGGATATTCTAATGAAGGAGCTGCTGTCACGCGGCCGGCAAAATGATATTTACCAACGATATTGATTCTTTTGGGACTGGCCACACGAAGATAAAACCAAAACTAAAAATATTGTTCTAAAATTTTATAATCGTTTAAAACATTTACAAGTTAATGCTTCTTTTTCGGGCAATTTTTTAAAATGCAGATAATTTCAATAATAATGAAAGAAAATATTCGCAAGAAGCTTTGGTGCCATTGCCAGACACTGGCAACCACTACAATATACTAAATGTACAGTGCGCTGAACTATTGCCTGCTTACTGAAACCTATAAATGATAACAGACTAGTATCTTCCCAGAGTTAAAATCTGAAAATTATTTATATCCGAGTTTAGTGCTTTAACACCAGCAATACCCGAACTGAGAGGAGTGAGCGCGCTGGCGAGTTATTGAATGGCCAGAGACGCGAGAGGAGGAAAAAGATACAGATCGTCTCGGACACAGTTAATATTCTAATTATCAAAGAAAACTTTTCAAGGGTAGAACACCGTCAGCCAACGCCTGAAAAATCAATACTAAGGTCAGTCCTTCAAAGTTATAACACCAGAGAGACGAAATGATCCGCCAGCTTGCCTCCAATGCCGTTAGCGCCAAAAGTGTCAAGAGTACTTCCTTTGTACTAAAGGACGTTAGCGAGCTCCTTTCTCGAAAAAGACGCTTTAGGAGAAGGAGAATTTGCGGTGCCGTGCATGTTGCACGAACTCCGTCTTCTTTTAGGAGATTGTGCTTTCTACGAAAGTAGCTTAAGCGGTCCGTCACAGGGGTATAAGAGCGGCGAAGAACAAATCACGAGCATAGGGGAGGAATCTCCAGCGAAATGACGAGGCGGAAAAGCCTGTACGCGCTGGATCGCTAAGCACGCGTGAAACGTTGTCATGCGCCTGTCTCCCATCGTAAATCACAACTCTGGCTCGGTGCTTTTTTTGTTTATCGTCACGATTTTAATGCAATGGTTGTGATGCAATTAAATGCAAAGCTGCAAGCGAGCTGAACAAGAATGACGAAAATAATCCCTGTAGAAGGGGAACAAGAGGGACAAAGGACAAACACAAATCTCCACACGCAGCTAGGTGACTGGTGCGCGACCGAAAAAATCCGCCTGGTCCGGCTATCGAACCCGGAACCTCTCCATTTCTAATGGAGCGCTCTACCAACTGAGCTAACCAGGGGTTAGACGTCAGTAGAGTAAACAGGTTTTATCAGCTGCCACCAGTCTAACACCAACAAAGGTGAAAGGCTTGCATTTTAAGGTTATGATTATAATGCGATTCTTCCGTAAATGATATGAATTGAAAAGGCCTTTGGACAATAGCAAAGAGACAAGCAAACTTGTTTTTCAGGCTTTCTTAAAAAAAAATAAGACAGGCAGGTTTTTATTTTAGGTTTTCTATATATACATATATATATATATATATATATATATATTTTTTATATCGCATGCTTCGAAATGAAGTAGACGTCCAGGAGGTTTTCGGGCGTTTATTGCTGTTGGATGGACGTCGCGCGCGGCGAACGGTGCTCATGGGGCGTCCTCGCAGCACGGCTCTTTGAGGTTGGGTTCTTGCCGACGCAGTCCTGGTCGGTGCACCTCAGGGCGGTTATGTTGGCGCAACAGCCCCTCCAGTTTCACTTACGCTTCCACCGTCCGCATGAACACTCGCCTCTGAGACGGCCCTCGTTCTTGCAGAACTCTCTGCACTCGGCCGAGCTCAGCAGGCACGCTGGGATGCACAGCGAAGCAAAAAGAAAAGAAACGTGTCTCTAAGCCTCTCCTCGATAATTGATTGGACGTACCGAACGGAACCTTGGCGACTCTCGGGTCACTTTTAGGTTGCGGGCAAGGGATGCATCTCGACGCTGCAAAACTCTTCCATAGCTTTTGAGCGAAATATTGGTTTTGTCCGGCAATTTAAGGCCCTGAAAGCGTTCTAAAAAGCCAAGGTAGTACAAAACTTGATAATATTTGGCCAGTCTGGGTACTTTGACCCTAGATTGTCAAACAAGTGTCAGAGTTAGGATTTGTATGTTTGGTTACTCGGTTGTGATCTGGCTTTTTTGAACCTCCGTTCGAAAAGGCCAGAAATATGCTTCCTTTCTGATTGTTCATTCTTGTGACCTGGCAACGTTGTTTCTAACTTGCGAAACCACTGCCAGAATCGGGCTTTACGGCTGGTTGTTGGAGTGATATGTACCATATCTGGCTCATGTCTGACACTTCGGAAATTATGTGGAGAACCAGAGAAAAGCCAGAGAATCACAAAGAAACATATTTTGGGACTAACGAACTCCTTGGAGCAATACCGTGTGAGGTAGAAGTTAGACCCCTACAATTGTCAAACTTAGGTCAAGTTAGGCGTTTCTCTGGGGTGCTGCCCGGGCGGAATATTTCTTGAGTAGAAGTCATCACACGCTTGACAGTCCCATGTTCGAAAGCCGACTTCACTTGCTGGCGTCCGTTTCACCAGTCAACAAGCTCATTATGTGTTTCATTTATTGCGATTTAGGATATTCTTCTATTGACGGCATGGCCATATTATTTGACGTAGAACTTTGAAGATACTATTGGAAGGCTAAAAAAGGTAAATAAACTTCTCGTTTCTTCAGTAGAAAAGTGAAGACGGCACTCGCTAGCATTCTGCTCAGTCACTCTGTCATCTTCGCTCCTTGCGTCCAAAAGTATGGCGCCATAACATAGGCGCAACTTTAAACAAACGAACCACTTTTAAGAGAGCCACATCCAGTCATCAATTTGCGTGAAGAGGGTCGCACCATGTTAGTCTGAACGTATACGGACAAAAACGTAAACCATATAACAAACGAAATAATAAAAGGAAGATTGCGAGTAATTTTTTCTGAGTGGTAATGAATACAAAAATTGCAGTGTGTTTGCTTTCATCACTATGTCAGTTTATTGCGAGAATTTCCGAGCCGCCGACTCCGGAAAATTGTAGGATGGGATACTTTATATATCTATGAACAGTAGCTTGTGGCGTGGCCACTGCAGTATACACTACATTTATTTTTGTTCGCGAATTTTACAACGAGATCCTAATGTACCACAAGTAGAGTTAACGCAAAATAAAACAATCAAATTGTATTTAGGTTTTGTAACTTCTTTTATTAAACTTATGGGAGTATTTGAGCTCTTTGAGTGTTTCGCACCTACGCAGGTGGCAATATTATTTATAGGATACTAAAAAATGAGTAGAAGGGTGAGATATGTCGGTACTGCTGCGAACATAAAGGGCTAGTGACAATGTGAGCTCCAACAGACAGTCAATAAGTCAATATTTTTGGTGTACTTACCGGTTTCTAGAAAAACCTTGGTCCACAATATTTGATGCAACGCGAAACTTAAATCCCGTTTTTTGATCTCTGTGACACATCTAGAGATAATGGAAAGTTGTAGGGATTGGGTTTTTCAGCTCACATATTTCACGAGGGTACATGTCTTGCCTTAAAATTTTATATAATGGCACTCTTCAGTGTTGTGGAACTTGTATATAAAATGGTGCGAAGCGCTAGAATAGGTTCATCAGTCCAGTGTCGGCAGGGTTTATAGGCACTCTACGAAACGAGTTGCGTTACGGCGTCAAACTCTCCAAAAACAAAGTTCGCTGAAACCAGACTCGTTTCTTGGGTCGAGCAAAGCATCAGTTGAGGCTAGAAACCTTCCACAGGCTGCCGTACTTAGGAACGTGCAGGATACTTAACAAAAAAAAATTCTCGCCTGCAAATTAAAGGACAAAAGAAAAGTGTTAGGGAACGTTCGCCTATGGAGGCACCCCCAAAATCGCTTCAATTATTCACACGCGGTGTCCAGGATAACGCGGTACAAACAAGTCCGTGTTACTATGTTGCACGAGGCGGTATTTTTGAGCTCGCGAGCCTGAATAATCCGAGTATGGCGCCGTGGACTCGTTCTTCGTCCCAGAGCACGGCCCATAAAAGAAGCAATTTTGCAAGAACTTCTTGCAGTGGGAGATTCGGTAGATGAAGAAATAAAGCAACAAAACAGAGTGTTGTTGACTGAGCTTGCATACGCTTCATAGCTCGAGCGGAAAATGTTCGCGCTACAGACGTTTTTTTTTGTTTTTCTGTCGTTCTCAGTCACATGGGTTCCTTATCTGGTAGGCGGGACGAAAAAATAATAAAACATTTCAACCTGGAATATGCCAGAAATATAGGTGAGGCAAAACAAGAATGTGTGACAATCACGCATTTTTCGTAAACATTTTCCAGTGGCGTAAAGAGATCAAAATGATATTTACCGCATACCAGAAGTGACGACACTGAAGAAGGCTGTGCCCTTGTGGAAAAGGTGTATAGAACCCGGGTATCCTGTGTAACATCAGTTCCCGCCTTTTTTGTTTAGATGTGAACGAGAGTTACACCAGCGTGTGGTCGTTTAATCGCTACTGCGTGATAAACGTTTAATTATTTTTATTTATTTATTTATTTTGAACGTACTGCCAGCCGGAGACGAATGCAGGCGGGTTGACAAGTTAAAGATTAGAGCAGCCTAAGTTAGAAAAACTATTATTAAGAAGCGCCGAGGCATTTGCCATATTTCCAGAATTTCGCATAGACGGCAGCCCAATTCGTAGATACATTCAACAAAGAGAGGTTTCCTAAGAGAGTTCGCCCTAAAGCGATAAGGCCCAATGAATGTGTTGTGTTTTGTTCGAGTTGCATTGTCACAGTTTGCAAACGTAATACATTTGTGAATATCAATAAAGTAACGAACGTGTAGAAAGGGAAAAAATAAAGAAATTTGCCCTAGTCAACGTTGCACTGTGTTGCTTAAACTTCCTCTATCTTGTGTTAACCGAGCACCGCAAATATCAAAGCCAGCATGTACATAGTTCAAGACCCTGCATTTTCACAACATACGCAATTTTTGCGCCTTCCATGACGCTTTCACAGTCGAAACAGGACTCGAAAGTCAATACATCCTGCACTTGGAAAGTAATCTACCACGCGTGCATACGCAAATTGTTTATTACTTTCCAAATAAATATGTAATTAACAAGTTACGCTTTTCCGGCAATCATCGCTATATCCAATAAACTGCGCAAATATGAGCTGGCTCAGACTAATGTCACCGGATCGTGAGAAAGTAGCGCCATTTTGGTTCATGGCATAAGCAGTTTGCCCTCTTGGTGAGCCGATCCAAATTTCCGGTGACAGGTTGCTTTATAAATAAATGTGTTAAATATCGAGATTTTGTTATCCACACACCGGCGAAACAAGTGCACATCTTTGCACCGCAAGCATATGCGACGTCGGTGCTTGCCGGCATTAAAAAATACTTTTCCAATCTTTTCATACGCATGAACGACAATACCATTGTAATATATCTCTGGAGATAAGGGGCATCAATAAGTGCGTTGCATGCGCAGTGCCAAAGACGCTTATATTGTCGAGGAACCCTTTTACCGATGATGCCCCACAGCGACCTTGAAGCTACTCGTTTGGAACGACCCTTTCGAAGCTTCGAAGGTTTAAAAGGACCAAAATGGACATTGCCATGGCAACTGAGACCGATCAGCTAATCACCTTGCAAGGTCTGGTCGTCTGTATGTTAGTGTCTATTTGTGTCCGGCTAGCAGGCAGGGGGAGAAATGACGTTACTTTTCCTGGATCCAATGACTTCAGCTCAGAGTAGTACCTGCCAAATGGGACGAATGCCGCATAGGGTGCCTCCGGTATGCAACGTTAGGAAACCAACTGCCACATTGCGACCACAGGAAATTTTGCAGACCATTTCAACTTATTTTTAAGAGCTTAAGGGAGCGGTGCAATGATATTCAGTTGAATGGGTTTTTTTGTTGTTGTTTTTTTTCACTTCCCACGAGCTTACTTACGCAATCACTGGATTCTGAGAAAGTAGCGCCATTGCCTTTTCTGCTTGCTAGCCGAGACACAAACACCTTCTAACATACAGACAACCAAGCCTCGCAAGGAAATTGGTTTATGGGCCTCAGTCGCCATTGCAATTGTCATTTCGGTCTATTCAAATTTTCGAAGCTTCGACATAATCGTTCTGATACTGCCGCGCCAAGAATGCTATGCATCATCGTACTGAAAGCGTTCTTCGCCAATATGAGCGTCTTTGGCACTGTGCATGCAATCAACTTATCAATCGTGCTTATCTACACAGATCCGTTAAAAACAGGGTTGTAACGTATCTAGATACAACTAACTGCAGATCGGTAACTGGGTGCTTTTGTTGTACCCAAGGTACAAACCAAGGTACTTTGACTTCTCTGTATCTGTACTTGTACCTTAGGTACATTTTCCAGTATACCTTGTAACTTAGTGGAGTTACTTTTCGCAGGTGCTTTTTGTTTGCTTTAGCCAAATTATAGAAAGTAAGAACTGGGAACTATTGACACGCTAAAGTGGAGCCGAAGCACACATTCAGTCAGAGATAACGAACTGCGAAATAAATTCAGCTTTTAGTATATATGTGCCGTTTTTACCCGCAGCGTCGGGGTTTTCGTCCTGTTTGATATTCATCAGCTCGTTTGCGCCCTTATTATCAGTTTATAAATTCAGGCTGGCTCATTTGCATGTCCCCAGTATGAACACGTTAATTTTGACTGCATAAGACGGCATGTGATCGTCGACTGCGCATTGCGTTTTAGGCTCTTCCATAAAGAGGTAATGAAGTATGTTTCTCGTTACTTGCAAATAAAAGTGATTTGTTATTGCCCACAAGTAACCTCAAAATACAAGTAAAACGTTACAGATGACAATGAAATGTAATGGACGTCACTTTGGCATTACTATTTTGGTAGGACAATGTATCAAAACCTAAAGGGCGTTTTCATGACCCTTTAGCTGTATCCTTGTCTCTCCTGAAAGCACGTTTTCTTAACCTATTGGAGGAGGCTTCCAAAGTCAGAAAAGTATTGTTAATTTTCAGGAAGAGTCGAGGTGTTAGAACACTTGGGCCACAAGACGTCCTAACGCCGAGCAACGTGTCAAGAAAGTGGTGCGCATAACTCTGCCTGAAACTTATAGGGTCAATCCATCTCAAACGTCCCAGACGTTGCGCTCAACCGTTTCCGATTTCATGGCTTTTTACCCCAAGAACCCATACCCTTTTCCTAAAAAAAGATTTTTCGATTTTCGTTTTGTTGTGAGCGTGGTTTGAATTTCTAAAATGGGCGTAAAACTAGGCATCATGCCATAATTTAGTAAAAATCAAATTTTCTTCGAAACGCTTGACAATTTGTTTTATGAAATTTGAACGGCTTTTAGCTTGCTACGTTGTTATAAGTATGCCTGTTTTATTGTCAAAATATTTTTTTAATTCATCAAAATGCACAAAAATGAACACGTTTCCCAATTTTTTATTTCATTATCACTTTGCGCCTGGCAATTAAATCTTTTTTGAAGGAAGCCCTGTAGATGTGTTACAAATGAAAAATGTTTGAAGCTGTACAACAAAATACTTCACAGGCAAAAAAAAAAAAAAACTAAAGTTGTAAAAAGTTAGTTTTGCTGCCTAAACAGCCGTCTATTCTACCCTGAGGTGGTCCAAGTAAAATACAAAACATAATGGCTTTGTAATAAGAGTTTACTGTCTTTCATTTTTGAAAGATTAACCAAAATGGTTTTGTCTCAATCGTTACAAAAAATATTGAAGTAAAGCTCCCGCGTCGCAACCTGGCATTGTTTCTTAGCTCCTGTTCTCCGCACAACACGCCATCTGACACGATAGCCTAGAAGCACTGGTCGGGGATGTGCTTTCCGCAGAGGGTTGTGCGTATGCGCATTCTTGATTCGCAATCGCCTTGCGTATACAGTCACTGTTTACAGCTAAAGATACGTCGCGGTCTCCCACGGCCGCTTCCGCCCGTCCTTGGTTTTGGCTGCAAAGCAAACAACGGCAGTTATCGTGTGATAATTGTACGTGCCATTACTGCACAGCAGGCTCGTTGCGCCCTTTGCACTAAGGTCCCTATAGACCGTTTTACTGAAAAAGGGTGAGAGAGAAAAAAGGAGAGGGCTACCGGCGCTTTCCCCTCGCTGGGTTGCTAGAAAGGGTGAAATTCCCGGATGACAGGCTTTGCCGAAGTTGAGTGCCTGCAGTGCCCGAACTTCGTTCGCGCTTTCTTCTCATTTTTAAACTCGCAAACTTAATGAGAGCCACGGGCTTCGATGGCGACAGTTCCCCGGTCATCGGGACACCATTGCTCGGTCATGGAGTGCACGAATAACGACAGAAAGCGTCGAATACTGTCCGAGGACCTATGTAGCTTGCAAGGAATCCTGCAAGGCGAGAGCGGCTGCACTGTCTTTAAGCTCCATCTCTTTCCATATGACCCCGGTCTCCGGCGGCAGTGGATTGTGCATGTCCGTAAGCCAAAAAGACTTACCCTCAACGCCATCCTCTCGACTGTGCTCGGATCATTTTGTGAATGGAGCGCGCACCGTACGCTGTACCGCCGATGAAAATGGGGTACACTCGCATGGTGCGTACGAGTTTTCTCGTGATAATTGCTGTTTCAGCTTGTAAAATTTTGTAACTGAATTTATCTTAATATTGATATTTTGCAGTGGTGACATTGACTCGATTTTATCATCTGCAACACTTAGTTGAGGGCTCATTTCCGCCTCCAGGTGTGGCTGGAAATTGTTCAAAACTTAGTTCTATCGGCTTTTCTGAATCGCGATCTCCAGCGCGATACCAGAGCCGGCAAAGCGCTCCTTGGAGTGCCGCTTGTAGGTTGTTTTCGTTGATTAGGCGCTTTGAAGCGCTGGATATTCGCTCCAGGGTACGTCTCGTGTGTTGCGATCTGCATTTTCGAGCCCAGATGTGCACGTTTCTTTCTTCAAGTCAGCGCATCTGTCAGAGCGGCGACGGGGGAACAGCGGCAGCGAACGCGCCAGCGATAGAAATTGGAGGTGATTACTCAAAATATTGCATCAAAAAGTAAAATAATTCGAGGCTGCTTCGAGGCTTTCTGCGGTTCGATATAAGTACACGTAGAACGCCTTCGTCGTTCATCCACGAGGAAATATAAGAACACGGAGCACGCAAGACAAAAGCAGCGCAGAAAAACGATCAGTGGCAGCTCCGGGTATTTATAAAACTTAATTGAGGTTCCCTTGTCGTGTATCGCTTGTTGATTGCTAAAAACGACTACGTTGAAATAGGCCCATTGCAAGCAAAAATTGATAAATGGTTCATCAGTTCAGTCACGCGGAACGCGATGGAGCTTAAAAACATTGCAGCCGCACTCGCCTTGCCCGATTCCATGCAAGCTACACAGGACCTCGGACAGTATTCGACGCTTTCCGTCGTTATTCGTGGACACCTATGAGAGAAAAATGGTGTCCCGATGACCGGGGGACTGTCGCCATCGAAGCCCGTGGCTCTAATTAAGTTTGCGAGCTTGCAAGCAAATTAAGTTTGCGAGCAAATCGACATCAAATAGGGCTTAACGAGGACGCTACGTCTATTCTACGGGCGAGAAAAGCAGCAAATAAAAGCGTAGCACGATCTTTCCGCCAACTGTATTTATTTCGAAAGCCAGCCCCCCCCTCCCCCCAGGTAAAGAAACGCGTTTCGAAAGCAGTTACTCAGTCTTCTCGACGTTAGCACTGCGATGTTAAACTGAGACAACCGATACCCAGTTACTTCGCGCACTTTACGTTTTACCTTTGCTATTCCTCGAGCCACAATTCCTTCGTCCACCGCACATCACGGTGGAGTGGTAAACCATTCGCGAAATCAAAAGTCGCTCTTAAAAGAGCAAATTCCAAGCAGCGGATTGCACAGTAAACAAAAAATTAGCGCGATGCGTGAAAGAAGGTTAAATCGCTTGCCACCAGATGGCAGGGTCAAGCAGACCCACTGAAAAAACCCGTATAAATCTATACCGGTCTACACTGGAGACCGGTGCACATGTACCGGGGGCCGGTATCGTCGCACCGGCAACCAGTAACTCTGTACCGGCGGGCAGTAACCCGTATGGCGATGACGGTAGGGCGCTCTGGCGACCGGTAGCAACGTACGGGCGAAGCCGGTACACTTTGCCGGCGACCAGTCCGACACGCCGGCAAAGCCGGTTCGCCGCGCCGGTGACCAGTACTCGAACCGGCGACCCATAACACTAATCCGGTCACGTACCGGCGCGACCGGTAACTTCTTACTGGTGCCTGGATACGACACCGGCGCGACCACAATCCTCTGACCGGAAGCGGCGTCCGAACCGACGACCGGTAAGCCTCTACCGGTGTCGGCACCCAATACCGGCGCTGCAGATATCCCTTTACCGGCGGACCGTATATACATTTCCCTGAATTAAACAGCATAGAAAAATGTGCGCTAAGCTGCAGCAAAACATAAAAAAACGAAATGAAATGGTTTTTCCGCGAGTTCATCCGTCTATTTTTGCCATTTATATTCCGAGCATGCGGCTTATGTATATAACTTAAAATGAACATATTCCTCGAACTTTTTTATCCTTATGTCCACACTAAATGACCTGGACAGATGTTGTTTTGGTCTGAAGCAGTGAGTAAAATTTAACCCACTATTTCTTTTTTTTTAATTCCGTTATTTTTTGTTTTGTTATTATTTAAAACTGGGGTTCTTGCAGTTCATTTGATTGAGCTAGAGCACTATATAGCTCCTACGGAGCAGAGTAGCGCAATCCTTTGATCCGCGTGTTTCGCCGACAACATGGCCGACAGAGCAGCTCGGCGCGAGTCACGTGGTACTCAGGGTTCCAGGAGGCAGCCCGCCCTATGGGAGAATACATGGAGATCGACGCAACACGGCTAATTAAAAAATAAACGGCGAGTTCACACTTTTCAAAACTAGTCTGTCGTGAAGTTGGTAAAGCACTAAACACTTTATCAAAGTTTTAATAATATCGGATGCGTGTGCAAATTTTGAGAAGGCAATTTCCAAGGCAATGGTGTTTGAAGCAGACGATTTTTGCACGCAGCGGAGATGGGCTCTTTGGGTTGGCCGGAGCGGGTCACGTGGACACTGTGACGTCGCCGCGTCGTCTGCTGCATGATGCCGCTCGTGCAATTTTTAAAAACAAATTACGTCCTTACTTGGCACACAACTCAGCGCAAATGATTCTAAAATGTTCCTTTATTATGTCAAAAACTATTGTCGTTCACGTACATCTCCAAAACATTGAAGGAACGACGATTTTCTCACGTTCCCCATGCATTTCTGACCGGAGTTGGAACCTCCGGGCGTTCGCCGCTAGTCGCCGAGAGACGGCGTTTTAGATTGCGCTACTCTGCTCCGAAGGAGCTTATATAGTGCTCTAGATTGAGCAAATGTGAGATCGCAGACACTTTCAAATAATCACTACACTTACATCTCTTTCCAGAATCCTATAGATCCCACTTTTGGCGGTCGCCAAAAGAGGCGTATATATGACACATGACACAAAGCAATGCTTTATTGATTCATTTATTCTTTATTTTCTCAATCTATTAACAACTGATTCGCTTACAGCAGACTTAACAATGAAAAAGTTGAAGGTCGCACGGAAAACATAAACATTATATATGTAATGCACACTGGTTACATGACAATAGTTTGCACAAAAAAGACATATGGGTTCCCTAAACATGCCCAAAAGGATCTCAGTCCCGTTCCACTGCATTAGGGATATCACAAACATAAGCTGTCTCCTCAGAAACGAAGTCCATAAAAAGGCAGACCGAGGCAATATTTGCAATGTCCAGAGCAATCAAAGTTGGTTGCCGTGAAATGAAGCACTCTTTTATGTGGCTAGGCAGCCTTGCATCGGCATCTATCTCCACAATTCTCTTGCACAGCAACACACAATTTGTTGCCTTGCCAGTGTGCACTTGCAGAATGCGCATGATCTTTAGGTACTCTTCTGTCCTTGTCAAAATGACGCTTGAGTCAGTCTTTTTGGCTCGTAAGTACCGACTGCTGTTGTATACCCTCTTGTCTAGAATGAACCGCCTGTACTCAAGTGCTGTATCAGGTAAAGGGATGCCAGCCTCTTCGACTGCAGCTTCCTCGTAGGATGTTAAGGTTCCCACAGCTGTAGGGGACCCCAGCATGCAGGCACCATCAGTGTACCAGCACCTTGCCACCTTTTTGTACCCCAGCATCTCTTGGCAAAGGTTTTTCGTGGCTTCGTGCAGCGGAACACAGGTGAGAAGCTGCTGCAGTTCCTGAGCAGCCACAACTCTTTCAACAATCTGCTGGGGCACCCCTTGGCGGCTGTCACCGATTTCACTAGCTTCCCGTTACCACTTTCAAATACGAAAGCTGAATGGGCCCACAGGGGCCCCATCTGTTCGACTACCTTCTGAATGTGCAGCAGTTGATGCAAGTTGTAAGTCATGCATGACTCTTTGTTGTACAGCTGCTCCGCCCGTGCCACAAATCTTTGCAGAAGAGTACCTGGATATAGAAAAAATATAATCGTCAGGTCACGATTGCAGGCAGTCATATGCAGATTTCAGGCTACCTAATACTATGCCTGACATCTCACTGTGTAATATCTACCTGCAGAGCAGGTTTAAAAAATAAATGAGTTCTGGTTACCCTTTCGCCATTTTTGATCATGGAGAATTTCGAACCGTTCACTGCTTGTTTCTGTTTTAAACCATCGTTGATGCCTAAAAAAGTTACGAACTACAAAGAAAATAAACAAAAGCAAAACGCGTGCTGTCATCTGTTGGCAGAGACGCAAACTAAGCCACATGTGAGCCTAAGACGTCCAGAACGACAGAATGATAAACCGGAGAAAGCGAATGAGCTGCAGTCACCCTAAACAATTTGGGGACGGCTGAAAGTGGACGAGGTAAGCTCACTGACTGCTGATAAAAATCTGGCTGGTTCAAAAGCATCAAACTGCTCACCAGCATGTTCCAGTTGTCTTGGTGAAAGCTCCTGCGACAGAAGGATGTGAATCGCCTCAACCAGGCAGCCAAGATGATTCCAGAAGCGCTGAGGCAAGATGCCAAGTGTACATGGCAAGCAGTAAAACAGCAACCACTGTCTCCACTCATTGGCCTTCCAGAAGTTCCTATCGCCAACAGGTCGAGGAAGGCGAGTCACGCAGTGCGGTGGACGAATGCTCAAAAGTCGCTTGTTGACTTCTGCCACCACGGATGGGCTGCCTGCAAAAGAAATGTGATATTTTGTTCATGCTGGGAACATCAGAACAACAAATTTTAGTGAATAACCCGGCCAGATATGTAAACTGATCCCTGACTATTTATTGAATAGTGCTTGCCTGCTGTGCAGATGCGGCCACCGGTCAGCCATGTTTTTGGTAGAGCAACATGGCCGACTCACGTTTCAAGACTGCTATAACCCATGGCTATTCGCGACTCCAGCGACCCATAAGAGGGCGCCACCTCCGAACAAACATGGCGGCTGGGAACAGGTCAGGTCGGGTCGGCCGGGCCGACTGAGCGGAAGGCGCATTCAATTTATCAGATTTTTTCGTTTAATGCCTTATTTTCTAGATGTTTAAACTGCGATGGCTAAGTGCAGCCGGTAAACCTGAACTACAGAGCATAGTTTTATTTTTCCGGTGCGGTCTATTCTTTTCGTATCAAACTTCTCTTTGGAGATTTCAGTCGAAACCGAAACTATCGGCTCCGGACTGACAGTATTTAGCTCTAATCAGTTTCGAAGAGATAACAACGGCGGCGATGGCTACTGAATTGTGTGACCGAGCGTAATTTTCAGCTAGCTAGCTTGCCTCGACCATGCGATTTATCTGTCCGCAAAATCGAGCATTCGTGCGCATCCGCATTTAAGAAACAGTTTCAGTCGTCAGCTCGGACAAAAACACACGCTGCATGAAAATTAAGCGAGTGATTCTTGAGCCAGGGTTTAGTCTAATACATGGACTCACTTTGACAAATATGCTGGTTATGTATGATCCTACGTATTATGTCTCACTAAAGCAATATTAGTTATATTATTTGGATTTATATTTTAAATTAGTTGCCTAGCTATTAGTAGTACTGCAGAATAAAGTATTTTACCAAAATGGAGATACTACTTCAACTCGATCAAATGGTTCTAGCCGGCAGCACAAAAACGAACGCGGGCAAACTGGAGAAACAGTCTCCATCGGAGATTCACGCAGACCCCATCTGCATCAAACTTGACTTCGAACCCTGAACGGGGACATTAGTAAATTGTCAAAAAATATTAATTTGTAGCCGGACAACCTAAAAAAATTTAAAATATGTAGATGTATATTACATCATCACATAATCACCATCAGTAGACGCGGCACCGCACGCCTCTTTGGTACGGGCTGCTGCCTTTCGGCGGTGCTCTGCGCTCTCCTGAGCAAATAAAGATTATTATTTTTATTATTATTATTATTTTTAAATTGCTGCTGGTTGCGAGGGGGGCACCGTACAAATTTTGGACGCGCGAGAAATCGCAATGTCGTGAGAGATATCTAACTTTGCGAGACGCGTCCCCCACATTTTGAAAGTGACACTGGCCCTCGTTAACCCTATGCAGAGGGCAGGCTTTCCGAAATCAGGTAATCGCAAAATCGGCCCAACTCTTTCGGTGTGCTCGAGGGTCTTTTTGGCGAGAAGCAGCAAAGAGGAATAGCCAACGCACCAATCATTGTGGGTGGCTCAATCTGCCGGCTAATTGATCACAACCAAACTCGGGAAAAGCAGCTATCGAACCTTCACATTCACTGGACTGCAACATTGTTCCCTCCAGAAAAACACGGATTCTGTCGCCCTTGGTCTGCTGTTCTACATCCCTATAAACAAGCCACTTATCAGCTAGCAAGTATTCGTCACTTTACATGTGATTCTAGACGAACAAGCACTCAAAACCTATTTTCGTGATTCCTCCTTATATAAGAAATCGAAAACGTGCAACCGTGTATTGTGGAGTAAGCGGGCTTTCAAATACGCGATGGAACGAAACAATCTACTGAGGCTTCATCATACTAAGGAGCACTGGGGCACAATTAAGCAATATTCATATTTTTGTCAATATACATCGTTCGCCACTGCGCTGACAACACATGTCCGCGAAAGTTGCCCGAGACTCGGAGAGGCCAAAAGCGACCTGTTCCAGCTGGTTCCTGGTTTTCCCGCTAGGTGCCGCTCGTTTTGCTGAAGTCGCGAATGAAAGATAGGTATGGATAATTGCTCGTGCTTGATCGCCATTGTTCGACAAAACAATTTCTTGAACCCCAGCATGAATGCAATTTACGGTGTAAGATACACTCTTTAAGGCTCGTTCACCTCTCGCAGCCGAGTGCGACCGAGAGAGACAAGACCGGTTTTTAATCATCTTACGACGTCTTAGGACCAGCTCCGCAGCAACGCGCCTGGTCCTAAGAAATCGCAAGAGGATTAAAAACCGGTTTTGTCTCTCTCGGTCGTACTCGGTCGCAAGAGTGTGAACGGGCCTTTAGGTGAGGGCAGAGCACTGCTAAATATGCAGATTGAGCCATCCGATAACGTTCGGTGGACTATCATTCTAAAGGTCATGTCATCCCACGGCCACCGCTGACAGAGTCATCGGCTGGCCGAATAGCGAAACAGTGTGAGAATGAAAAAAAATAATCACGTGAGGCGACACCCGAGCAGGTGTCATGCTGACGAGCCATCTGCTGGCGCCACTTGAAACCAAGCGACAGGCGAACTCTTAAGGCCCGTTCACACTCTTGGGACCGAGTACGACCGAGAGAGACCAAACCGGTTTTAAGCCTCTTGCGATCTCTTAGAACCAGCTCCACCGGCTGCACATCCGGTCCTAAGAAGTCGCAAAAGGATTAAAACCGGTCTGGTCTCTCCCGGTCGTACTCAGTCGCAAGAGTGTGAACTGGCCTTTTTCAGCATGGTGCGAAAAGTGCGCTGTCCCCTCTTGAAGGTTCTCTTACACCGTGATGCAAGCCCCATCTTTGAGCATCCCTCCTCCCTCCCCTGATTGGTGGTACCTAGTCGGGCAAGAAACTTAACAAAGTTGCCAGATCAGAGGTATCTAAAAACTGAGGTAACATGAAGCTAAAACACTTTCATGTGGTATCAATTTACTGATGTTAGAGTTATAGCTGGGGCTCTACCTTATGACATTTAGTGAGGAAAGCCAATAAATATAATGTGCTGAATTATGTTTTTAACCATAGATATGCCAAGAATAACAGCACAAAATACAGTAGAGTATTCTATGCTAATTATCACCTTCCCCACTCCCCAAGTCTGAATGTGGCAAGTGCTACACCAGACTTAAGAAATGTAGTGTGTTCATGATAATGCTGCACACTCATGAATGTGTGATGGGAAAGGCTAAAAATATAGCAAACAATATTTGCTATAGGCCGGTTTCATTTAACATACTTCCGGCTCAAGATCTCACCAGAATTCATGGTGATGAACCTCTTCCCTATACTTTTCAATATGTGGAGGTGGTTCTTTCCAGCTCACTCAGTTGATTTTGCGTTGTGATCAATGGCGTGTACAGGAGTAGTTGGTAGCATAATGTAGCAATTGGCTGTTACCCGATTTTCACACACGTAGATAGTTAATCGGAGCGAAGATGAGCTGTAATGCGAGGAGACGGAGCATCTGCGGCTAAAGTGGCTTTGGCTGCTGCCGGAGCAGTTTCATGCCTGCTACAGGGATGCAATCTCATGACTGTAGCAGGCATCTGTTCGCATGCCTGAAACACATTTATGATACTGCACTTTATTTCCGTCGTTGATATTAACTCACAATGCCTCGGAGATTTACGAGTGCTAAGAATGATGTTAGCAAAAAATCGCTTGCATGCAAAAACAGGAAAAAAGGCAGAAGGAGCCGTCCCAATGGCTGCTGAAGGCCAGAGGCAAAGCTTGTTTCAGGGAATGCCATGGTAGCGAAACCAGTTCATCGAATCTCCTCGAAACTCCGTTAGTAAACCTGCCGACGGCTTAATGGAAGTAAAAAAGCAATTCATGGAGCCACCCTGTATGGGCTTATCATCACCTTTTCGCTACCTTCCCTTTAAAATAATTTCTCTAACAATTTTAAGTGCTGCAGTTGTGACCACGTCAAATATACCAAATGTTTGTTTTTAGTTTCACCAAATTTAAAAAAAAAGTAGTTTGATTAGGTAGCTTTTTATTTTACAATTAGTCTATCCGACTTGGCAGTCACAGGAATGAGGTTGCTTGTGCAATTAGGCAGCTAATTCACAGATATTTTTTTACAAACTCATTATTTAGTAAACAAAGCCATAGAGTTTTAATTGGAACCTTGCTGGGCATGGTCGAAAACCACTACATCAATCAATTTCATATTGATTTGAAGCATCCATGAAGCGTAGTGTTGTGCAAAAGTTCATCACTTGCCATACAAACGCACTGCTGGCGAAGCAAAAAGGCGGGCGATAAAAAACTGACAATTGAGCCGGGTGGGCCACATTTGAGCCCATTTTTTAGGACCCCCAAGAATGATGCACGTACCCCCAACATTTCTAAAGTTGGCTGATCTAGTAGTTCTCGATGATGACCAGCAAGTTTCTAATTGAAACTGTATGGCTCCGTATACTAATTAAAATTCAGAGATCTCTGTTAATTAGCCGCCTTAGCAACATTGTTCATAGTGTCTGCCGAGTTGGGTAAAGTAACTAATGATACTTCTCTTTTCCTGAAAATTTGGTGCAACCAGAAACGAGCATCCAGTATACCCATACATGGAAGTCTTATATTATACATAGAGTTGTTCGTTTTCGGGTTTTATATTTTTTTAAATTCGGGGGTAAAAATCGGGTGCTATTTTTCAAGCTGATAATCGGGAAGAAATCGGGTTTTTTGTCGATACATTCCGAAAATCGGGCTTTTTCGGGTTAAATTTACGAATGTACTGAGTAAAACATTCCGATTTTTATAAAAATTATTATAGGAGGGTACTACGAGCTCCCTAACGCTAACGCGTTAAAATTAGGGATTTGTTTCAAGCTGGTAATCGGGGGACATCAGGGTTTCCTAGCTCCGATTGCCGTCTGTCGCTTCAAGGTAAGCATCGCCCACGGAATCCTCCTCTCCCTCAGGTGTCAACAGAAACTCCTACCGTTCGAGGGACGGTTTTCTTCAATCAGACATTTCGCTATGGAATACACCAGTTAAGTTTTCCCGATCTGTTTACGCGACTGACTGACTCGGACGTTGCTCGTGAGAGAGGTTGAACGCCAGCGAGATCGCCATGCTACCCGAGAGACCTTGCTGGGCGTCGACACCTAAGAGCAGTCGAAGGGGGATTGATAGTGCATTTCACAAGCTGCGTGCAGCAGGGCCGAAGCTACATGGCGCGCCGAGGCGGTTCCACCTGCACAGCGGGTGTACGGAAATGTCCCTCCGAGGCCCCAACGCTTATTGTCGCTTTTCCTCAGTCGGCCTCCGTAGAATATCACGGTGAGTTGGACGGTTAGCTGAGAGCCGTGTAGCGTCCACAGTGCTGCACGCAGTTTGCGAAATGAACTATAGGTCACTGTTTTCCTGAGTTAGGGCAGATAGTGTGTGTGCACCGCAAACTCCGCGCACAGAAAAAAAATAGGTTGGTTATGTGGTGTTAGAATTCGTGGAGAAATCGGGTTTAACCCGATTCTTCTGAAACATGTTCGGGGTGTAAAAATCGGGTAAATTCGGGTTTTACCCGAAAACGAACAACCCTAATTATACACAATAAATGTTAACCTGCAACTGGGAATTGTGTCAAACACCAATGCTAGGAATGAAAAACTCAAGCTATAATATTCATGGCAGGATTGAGTGGAGCTTACCAATGTAGAAGTTCTCGTGGCAGTTAGTTGAGTTGAACAGGTAGTCCGTGAACTGACGAGCAACGCCCAGCAAAACGCCGTGCATATAGTCTACGGAAAATCCCCACACCAGGTTGAAGTGAGGAAGATTGGCAAGAGGGAAGGTCCCTTGACTCCATTGACCGACACGCCGCCTTGCAGGGCCAGTTCCATGTCTCGTCGCACTCCTTCTGGTGTCCTCTCTTCGTCTGCCACTGTGCCCCGATAACGCAGGCTTCCTGGTAATGCAAAGCAACGCGGCAGGATTTCACTTTATTGCAATGCAAAAGCAATCAGTTCAACCTAAGAAAATGAAGAAACACAGCATATGTAGTGAATAAAATGGACTAAATAGCGCATGCATGTCGCAAGATATATTCTTCATGAGTGAAGAATTCAATTAGAGTGATATTTATGGCATGATATTCATTTTAGGGTGCAGCCGTTTTGTCTTCTGATACGCATGGTAAAAAGTGCGGCTGTTATTTCCAAGAGATAAAAGCCACTTTCGGTAGCTTCCCATTGATTGGAAGGTGATGGGAGATGCGTACGTCCCCAAGAATCTCTCCTTTGCTCTCTTCAGCTTGCCGCAACCCGGCATGAGAGAGAAAATTGGAAAGGATGACTGCCTGTCTCAATTGCATCTTGCCGTCTAAATATTGACCTAGTTAAATTCCCTTTTCATGAAAAATGCATCATGCGACAAGCTATCCATTTACTCACAGGGCATGGATCGACCAAAATTCATCAATACACCTTAATTAACACAGGCTGATTGCTATACGCCACTTTCAAAAATCCTGCCATGCAACTCTGTGCGCGTTGCACACTGGGAACCAGTTGGCCATGGAGTGGAGTGGCATGGTTTCGGTTTCGATCAGACAGCCGCTGTCTGTACGTGAACTTCCAAGCCTGCACAACTTTTCTTCACGTGCATGCGAACGTGCTTGCACGACAAGCACTAGCAGGCACGTTGCAATACATTGTTCTACATTTGCCTACCTTTCAGGGGGTAGAAGCTGAGCTAGTTGGTGGTACATATTACAACGGTTAAACCAGCTGAACTACGAAAATAGCGAGAAAGGAGTGAAGACAGGCGATCGCTGGACTACCAACTATTTAATACTGATCTTTCATCTTCCTCTCTTTGTCTACTGGCGTTGTGGCTACCTTCTCGGAACTTATTCCATCATTGGCCATAGAAGATAAAGAAGAAAACTGTGTTAATTCACCATCTATTGCCCTGCAGGCAACCGAAAAAGATTCCTTCGGAAAACCAGTATCCGAGATGACACAGAAAGATCAAGTAGGAAGAAAATGAAGACAATAATAGAGGAGCAACAACATTAAATGATGGAATAAGTTCCGAGAAGGTAGCCACAACGCCAGTAGACAAAGAGAGGAAGACGAAGGATCAGTATTAAATAGTTGGTAGTCCAGCGATCGCCTGTCTTCACTCCTTTCTCCCTATTTTCGTAGTTCAGCTGGTTTAACCGTTGTAAAATGCCTACCTTTGCCCGAATTCCGGCACATCGGGAACAACAAAAACAATGCCAAGTGTTTTCTTTCTGCATCTCTTGGCAACGCCTACAGTATTTACACTTGTAGGAAGTTGCAGCAATGAAAATGCAAGCAGCATGTTTCGTCACAACACGATGATCATGACAAAATCTGAACCTGAAACCAAAATTAAGTGGCCAAGTGGTACCCAGAATTCATTTCGGGCAACCATGCCAGCAGGGGTGCTCCGATTCAGGAAACGATATATTCAGGCGTACTATCCAAAGTGTTTAAAAATATTCTTTGCATTGGGTGACCCTTTTGTTAGAACAGCTAAGATGCATTCATAACTTTTATTTCAACAGTTGTCGGCTCCACAGATTTCAACAACTTGCCTGCACCTAGTGCCAGGGATAGCATTCTTCATGCAAGTTGGGTCTTGATAAGCGTTTCCAAATGAGCAATTGATTACTGTATAATGTTGCTTAGGTGAGCTCCCATACGACCCTACAAGAAAGCACTGATTTCATAGAATACCTCTATTTGTCAACTGATTGCTTCACAGGGGCAGATCCAAGGAGGGGGCAACGGGGGCGGCCACCCCCTCCCTCCCCCTTCTCGGAGGGCAATTTGACATAGGTGGACCCCCGATGCACAAGAAAGGACAAGAAAATAGTATCCTTACAAATTCCCCCCCCCCCCAAACAAAAAAAAAAAGACGGAGTTCTGGATTTGTTTCTGTTGCTTCATAACCACTTCCGTCAGAACTAAGCATATTTAGGTATCCGAGGTTGCCTGAGGTGTGGGGCATTTTTAATGTGACACACCATGAAGTCTCGAGAGTGTCTGCTTGTATTGTTTGTTTTCCTGAAATTGTTTTCTCAGCAGTGAAAAAAGATACACTAACCCTCATTGTGATAGACCCAGCTGACCTGATTCGAACTTCACTTACTGCCCTTTCTGACTGGATGCCAATGTGCTTCCGAAATCATTCATGATGAGAAGAGCTGCCTTTGACGATCTTGGTAGAACTAAATTTGCTGCAAGGCAGCTCTTTGGGTCAAGAAGAATTACACAAATGAATTAAGTAGCATCAAGTCAAAAGGGTAGTAAGTGAAGTTTCAGTCAAGTCGCATCAATGAATACAGAGTACATAAGCAACAAATGGCCATGAGGACATAAATCTTCTCACCTCCCACATGCTCTCCACTCGCCAAGCACCAGGGGCACCCGAAGTATCCGTTGAAGTGGATATGATTGCGCACTTCAGCCCGCGCTGGCGCATCCACGCAGCAGCACAGGGCGTGAACGTTGGAAGATATGGTGGTCGAGTCATACTCCCAGGTTACTGCGTTGAGAGATGTCACCTCCTCAACGAACTTGGTCATGAAGAGGTTCATGTTGGGGTGGCTTGAGCCGAACCACAATCCTGCCAAAGTACAGTGGTCAAATCGCACGCTTGGAGGCAGCTCATTCACAATGAATTGGATGGGCCAGACAGATGCTCTTGAGGACTTGTACAGTGGACTGCCATCTGTATTGAATGTGATGGTCAGGTCATTCCCCTTGAGAACACCTGTCTGTTGAAGGTGCTTGTACGCCGCTGCGCTTGTTATGTCTTCGATGACATCTGAAGGCACCTGAGCAGCCTCTCTAAGTTTAACCAAATTTTCATGCAGCACCTCCTTCGTTTGACTTATTATGTGACTAATTTGATGCTGCAAGCTCATAGTGACAAAAAACAGCCATCACTTTTTGCCTTCGTAAGGTCGGACGTCATCGCGCATTTGGTACACACTTGGCTGGTTTCATGCTTGCTCGGATCAAGTGACGATCCACATCCTTTACAGTAGTAATGGTACTTGACCAGATGTTCGGTTCTGGGAGCCCAAAGTTTCCTAAACAGATACTTGCTGCGCGGGAGGACGTCACTTCCAACACCGAACATCGTGTTTACCATGTGAAGCACTTTGTCCAGCGCTGTCCAAGGCAAGTTTTCTGATGTTAAGAAGGACATGATGAGAGCAACAGCCTCTGCTTTTGTCGTTGTTGAGTGAGGTAATGTGGCACGCCCATACTCTGCAAAGCTCTCAGAAAGACATAGCGCTTCATCGTACGCAGGAGACGACACATTGTCGGGATCAGGACTGTCGTGTCCCACATCGATACTGTCGCCCTGCTGGAAGGGATCGCTGTGATCACGATGTGCGTCCACGCTGTTCTCTCCATCCATGGATTCATTGAAGCAACCGTCAATTTCTTCGGCGGGGTCGCCGGAATTGGGAACTGTGGGCTGGCAGTCTCCAGACGTAGGTGAAGGTTCGTCACCGACCGGCACAGTGCTTCCGTCCACGCAACGAATGCGCTCTGCGAGGTTACGACTGTTTGTTTGACGCGGCACTACGAACGGTTCATCCCTTTCCAAATATTTCTTCCTGCGCTTCCTCTCGGGTATTGATGCCATCGCTCTGGCGGCAACCCTAACCGAGCGCACCGAGCACGGTGTGGTACTGGTGGTACTCACAGGTGGTACCGAGTAAAAGCGCTCTGAACGACACGACCAACTCCACCAACACGCTACTGACGCCTGCGCTGCCTGCGCTGGACCAGAGAGACCCCGATCAATTCGTAGCTTTATGGCTTGGCTATCGGCAATCCAAAACTGTCCGGAAGATAAGATAGCCGCATAGCCACAGCTAACTTGGCTTAATAAACACCACTTTATTTGCAACAACTTGAAACGCATCAAGTGTAATATGAAAATCGGTCCTCTTCATCAGACACGGGGCCAGCTTCTTTTTCGCTGATATGAACACCGCTATTCGCTGAAGTGTTATTCGATGCAACGTCGTGGTTTCGTTTTCGTTTGCTAAAACCAACGTAATTGAACGTCGTTCACTCCACTGAATGCGTTCACTTGATCGAACGATGTTTCAGCGAATGAAAACGAATCCACGACGTTTCATCGAATGACATTTTAGTGAATGGCGGTGTTCATAGTGAATAACCTCAAACGAGAGGAATTATGATATAATCGAACGACGTTCTAGTGAACGAAAACGAAACCACAACGTTTCATCGAATTTCGCTTCACCGAATGGCTCTCTGCTTTACGAGCCTAGCTTGCCGAAACATAGCGATAAACCCTAGGGTGTTTCATGTGTAGTAATCTTTATAGGCGGTGCACGCAGTGCACGCTCAAGCTTGATATTATATCCCTCCGAGCAATGCCGAGGGGTGAGCGCACGTAGTGCGGTCTGTTTGGAAGCCTAGCTTGGCAGTGTACCAAATCTTACCCAAATGAATCCGAGTCGTCCGAGTTACTCCGGCGGGTCGTGTCACGTGACAACACAAATTGAAAAACGCTGGACGTGGGTAGGTTTTGGAACGCCAAGGTAGAAAACCCTTAGCCTGGAGTAAGATCGAGTAAGTTTTGGAACACGGCCCTTGGCAGTGTTCCAAATCTTACGCAAATGAATCCTAGTTACTCCGGCGGGTCGTGTCACGTGACAACACAGATTGAAAAACGCTGGACGTGGGTAGGTTTTGGAACGCCAAGGTAGAAAACCCTTACCCTGGAGTAAGATCGAGTAAGTTTTGGAACACGGCCCTTGTCGTTGCCCCCTCATTCGCTGATTTAATATGGACACCTCTTTTCGGGCATTCGATCAAAAACTGTCGGTTACGATCTATGCCAGAAACAGTGTGCGATGTTTTGTTGGTCAATCTGCATCCGCTCAAACGAGGGGTGGCTCACCTCCAATCCAATCCAGATCCAATCCAATCCGATCTCTTTTACGTCTTTTCTGTTTCCACGTTTCCACCAAATCGTCTCAACCTCCTTGAGAACCAGTAGTCAGACGTGTGCGTGCCGTACCCAGAACGATGTATGCGTACGTTCTCTATGCCGATGGTGGGAAAGCAGTGGTCAGCACGAAGTTAGTAAAGAAGTTCTCTCCCAAGCATTCAGCTGATTTTGATAGCGAGAGCCTGAAGACTGTCTATTGGAAATCCTACGGCGCATCGGCGGACGAAGGGTACTACAAGGCCAGGATACAGCTGCTCGCTGGTAAGTTCTTACTATATTTCTATGCCAAGTTCCTCGACAATGTTATCCCGACAGCCTCGAAATGTGCTAATCGGTGTTAATTAGTGGAACAAAAGTTCGGAGCTGTAACGAGTTGACGCTGCCATGTGCTATTGTTTACGAAATTTGTGCCACCTGCTATTGTTTACGAAATTTGTAGGCTTGACTGTGGCCGTTGCTGCGAGCTTCTGTGTATACTGCGGACCCTTGCCGAAGTTCCGCTTATTTAATGGCAGCAATAAGCAACGATTTAGCCGACCGTTGCACTGTTCGGTGGTAGTCTGCTGGTGACTTGGGGAGTTACGGGGATTAGGGTTAACGCGGATGAGTGCTGTCGGCGGCGCGACATGCGGTGCCAGGTAGTGGCACAGCCTTTGGCACGGCGCACGTGCAGACGCTTCGCCCAACATATGCTGCTGCTTCTGTGCAGTGTCCACTACTGTATGGGCAAAGCAAGCTTGTTTTTTCAGCATGCTGGTCTCTTGCGCATTTTGATACACGTGTTTGTAACTCTTTTTTACTTGTTTTTAAGTTTTGATAAATGGTAACGTAACAAAAACGGAATTTTTGTAAACAGCAAGCTCTAGTGAATTCGATATTTTACAGAAATAAGTATACAAGCTCCCAAAACTAGGAGCCCTACATGTGTTGAACTAGTACTGCAGCAAGATCTGACAGATTACACATGCTTTCGTCTTGCAGACACTCGAGATGACCTCTTGGAGGAGATGAGGAAAAAGCACATCGCAATTCCCATCATATTGAACGGGAAGTTTGAGGTATGCATTGAGTTTTTGTCTGTTACTTATTTTTGTCTTGGGCAGCACATGCTTCAGTTTCTTTGTCGTCAACAGTGCTGTAAAATACCGAGAAAGCTCCCACTAAAAAGTTGGAGATAATCACGTGAAACTGGGGGCCGGGTACTTGCTACATCCAAGAGAAAGGAAAATGAAGGAGGCACATCGGCAGGTGGGCACTTGCTTGGTGTGACCACTCAATTTGTTGTTTATACACAAACTCATCTCTGACAAAAGGCAAAAGGCAGGACAAAAACCTGCCTTTTTGTCAAAACGCCACGACTGGGGCTTTACCAAAAGAGTTGGGAAAGGTTTGAAGGTCAGTTATCATGCGTTTTCTGCATGCTCGGTTCGTCTGAGAACCGAGTCAGGGGCCGTGAAAAAGGAAAAACAGACGCCGTGGGACCCCTGTTTGCTTGGGCGGAAAGCACTTCGGATTGAATTCATGGGTACTAGTGGTCGTGAGATTTATTTGTTTTGTTTCAACATGATTGCGGGGAAACCGTCAAGTTGCACGGACCACCTGCGGACTACGTTCAGTGCGTCATCACGTTCAAACGTGATTGAACGTGATGACGCACTGAACGGTCGTGCTGATGTCTGCTCTCTCAAACGTTTCTGCTTGTCGTCTGCTCGTTCAAACGACAGCGGCCCGTAGACCAAACGTTGACCCGGTGATTGTGATAAGAAGTGCAGACCTCAAAAGACGTTTAAGCTTAAAGGTTGGTTCGGGTCAGTAGGCTTGGTGTAAACAGTAGATATAAGGTGTTCGTAATTGTTACCAGTGGCCATCACCGACTTGTTATGCCTGATTCACTCGGTCCGATTCTGCTTGCGATTTTCAGTATCGACGTCGACATCTCGGCTACTGTTCAGGCTTTTGCAGCCCGAGCGACGTCTTGACGACTGAAAATAGCGAGCAGGACCTCACCATGTGAATCAGGCTTTAGCGTCCATTCTGCGACGTCCACGCGGAATGAATCGCCACATGTTACATTATTCACGCAGAGTTTTGCGGTCTAACGAGCCTCGTTAATTTCGCTGGGGCCGCTCAAGTAGTCTGACATATCCAGGAAGACGTAGAATCAGCAATTCCAGCGCGAAAAAGAGCGCGGGGACTCATACCGACGCCGACAACATCCCTTTCCAATGGTTTGTTAATGGGCGATGGCGAGCTTCTTGCCCACACCCTCATCGCGCATGCGTGGCGTCGGTGGCGTCCGCTAGGGGCACTCCGGTTTGTTTGTAAACATGAGTTGGTGTATACAGTTACGCCGACTAATAGCGAGTTCGTTTCATGGCACTCGTGCCCACGCGTGCCCAATCGCAGCGTGGAGCGGATTTGGCACTCCACGAGTGGTTGCACTCCTCGAGATTGTTTTATCGCTGACACCCCATGCTAGCATGCACTCGCTGCACCGAGAAAATCGAAAGTGCGCCAAAATGCAATCTCGTCATGCCTCGCTTTGGCAAGGCTGGCGAGGAGCGGGAGCAGGCGACAAAAGTTTGTCTGCTATGATGTGTCGCGAAATCGAAAGGAAAAAAGTAGATTTTCTGATAGAAATCGCGTCCCGCGGGCAACAGAATCAAACGCGAGCTTGACTTGTGAGCGTCTGCTATTTCATGAAGGAAGCAATTGACAAACCATGCTTTATTTGGAGGTTTTAAGTCGCTCTGTTGCCGTACAAATGCTGAAATACACTAGTGTGTAAAGAAATGCTCAGAACAAACGCATCAGCGGCCCCCGAGATGCTTATCATTATCCGTGTGCGGGTGAAAAATTGAACATTTGTCGACAAAACTCCCCCAGCAGAAACCTCCGACTGCCCAATAAGCATCAGAGAAAGCTAAACATAGTGACTTTACCCGAGGCTTGGGCAACATGGTCATGTTTAACATTTGCCTACGTCAGCTAACTTGCTCCGTCGTATTTTGTTTGAGAAAGCTCTCGTTCTCGACGCCCTCCTCACGGCTAATATCTGATCCACCTGTAATGATGATCGAAATCGAAAGTCCCACGAGAAGTTTTGCTGGACATTCCAAGAGACTAGTTTTAAGCCGTACCCGTTCGGTGGTTCACGCATAATACCATGCTCAGACGGATCAAGCTTCTGCTCGGACAGCATCGATCATCAGTTTTCTTCAGCGTAAACGGTTATAAGAATTGAAAGATTGCAACCAGCTGCTTTGTAGACAGCTGGTTGCGGAAATTTATGCTGTCTGTAATTATCTCTTATATCACATTTTTAATAAAAAAATAATTTTTACATGAGCATAATTTTTGGAATCTGAGGATGCAGAGAGCTTGTACAATGAGTTATTACCAAGAACAAACAATCTCAGCAACCTCTTTAGTCAGTGCATGCACATCACGCGTGAGGCGAGAGTATGTTCTCATTGCAGGCATCACATCATTGGCACGCCAGCGCGGTAAACTCTAAAATGAGAGCTCCAGTGGTGTGTCTATATTAGTTAAAGGAATTGAGCATTTTGACATGTTTTCCTGTGTCAGACAGCGCCAGCTTCGCCGAGCCTGCCTCCCGCAAAATATAGAGCCAGCTGGGGCACTGCGATCACAAGATTCACAGTCGGCTGCCGCATTTGCACAATTACCCTGACCCTTACTTTGCTAAATGCATCTATCATTCGTGGCTGTTTTCTCCCTCATAATTATTGCATTTTTGCCTTAAAAACCTAGTTGTGCGTTGCTGGCTGCGCGGAGCGGACGTTGAGAGTGTCACTAACAATGCTCATAACGTCCAGTGCCAGTGGATGCAGAGCCTGGCACAATGTACTCTTGTGTTGAACACCCTGACCATCCTGCTTTTCTTTTTTCTTAGGTTGAAGACTTGTCATCTGTGCCCCAGGCTAGGGACAAGAAGCGCAAGGCGAGTGCAGACAGGGTAACAATTGAAGAGCACGCCCGCGTAATTCAAAAGTTGAAGACCGCTAAGCAGAGGGTGTTCAACCTGGAGCAAGAACTTCAGGTTGAAAGGAGCCTCTCACGGAGACTCCAGGAGCAGGTGCTGGCTTTGCTAGGTGAGTTTGTATGCCTGCTTTTTTTTACTTAGATTTTATGCTGCAGTGCTTTGTCAGCACGTCTGCGGGGGCAAACTTGTTTCCAAACAATGTTTTGTTGTGCTTCAGCAAACAACACACAGCCAGATTCTCCAGCCTGCCCAGCAGAGGCTCCGGCATCCACATCTGGGGTCCCTGCTGCACCAGCTCGTGCTGTCCTGGCTGCACCGGCGCGTGCTGCCCCGGCTGCACCAACTCGTGCTGCCCTGGCTGCACCGGCGCATGCTGCCCCGGCTGCACCAGCTCGTGCTGCCCCGGCTGCACCAGCTCGTGCTGCCCCGGCTGCACCAGCTCGTGCTGCCCCGGCTGCACCAGCTCGTGCTGCCCCGGCTGCACCAGCTCGTGCTGCCCCGGCTGCACCAGCTCATGCTGCCCCGGCTGCACCGGCGCGTGCTGCCCCAGCTGCACCAGATCATGCTGCTCCCGCTGTTGAACGTGATGGAGACCCTCCAGTTGCTGATGCCCCAGCAGCGGGGCTTGTGCAGGGCCCACCAGAGGCACCCGCCGAGTTTGTGCCTTTGTTCGCTGACGTTGGTGACAGGGTAAGATTCGATTTTCATGGATTAGCTCCCTCATGGCTGTTAATCCGTCCCCCTCCTGAACTGTTATGTGATAGCATAATGCTCCTGTTTACTCAAAGAGCCGGCTTAGGCGTCCCCAGAAAATTGCGGGTTGAGAAACTACCGTAATAGACGATTTGCTATTTTCCCAAGCGTTCGGCCCGCGCGCGAGGAATTGTGGGAGAGATTGTCCCTCGCCTGGCCGCTCTGCCTTGAGATCACATTGCCTTGTCGCTTGCCTCCTCTTAATCCTTTGTGTTTCGATTCCATTACCTATTTTTATCTGTTCAAGTGTATTTTTTATTGCTTCTAGGTGTTTCTATTCTCTTCTGCACACAATATTTCTTGTATATATATAGTATTTGTGTCTTTATTTTGCCTTTTTCAACGGGAGTGCCGACGGACAACATGCCGCTTCGCGCGTCGTTTTCCGGGTGAGTACTACCGTTGCTACCGATTCCTATCGCACTGTTAGCTGTTCATTTTGGTTCAATCTGACCCGCGTGCAGTCGGGAGGAGCCGTTTATTAACACCGGCGCACATGTCATAGGGATAGGCAGAGCTCTGAATCAACAATCGCGACGCGAGAGCCGAGTGCGCTGTGATTTGGCTGCCCGCGCTCGCTCTGTTGACTCGCACTGTAGCGTATGCCTTCGAGTGCCGCTTACTTGACCAAGATACAGCACCCCGCTTTGTCGACGCTAAGGATTTGTCCAAATGCCTGCGAAACCGTAACACCGTTCGGCATATACAGCGCTGCGGCGCCTGACAACTACACGCAGCAGTGCGCAGTTGTCAGCACTTGAAAAAGGGTGTTTGCAACTGACAATCGCTTAGCAGATAGATTAAGAAGGCATACCATCAGCGCATACAAGCCGCGACGTTGGGCCACCGTCGCTTGCGAAGGGCTTGCGCCGCAACGCGCAGTTGTCAGGCGCCGCAGTGTTGCATATGCCTCAGCTTCGCAAACATTCGGACAAATGATTCGCGACGGCAAAGCAGCGTGCTGTATCTTGGTCAAGTAAGCGGCACTCGAAGGCATACGCTACAGTGCGAGTCAACGGAGCGAGCGCGGGCGGCCAAATCACAGCGCACTCGGCTTTCGCGTCGAGATTGTTGATTCAGAGCCCTGCCTACCCCTATGACATGTGCACGGGTATTCCTGAACGGCTCCCTCGACTGCATGCGGGTCAAATGGAACCATAATGAACAGCTAACAGAGCAATTGGAATCGGTAGCAACGGTAGTACTCACCTGGGGAACGACGCGCGAAGTGGTGTGTTTTCCTGTCGGCACTCTCGTCGAAAAAGGCAAAATAAAGACACAAATACTATATATATACAAGAAATACCGCGCGCAGAAGAGAATAGAAACACTTAGAAGCAATAAAAAATACACTGGACGAGATAAAAATAGGTAATTGAGTCGAACCGCAGAGGATTAAGAGGAGGCAAGCGACAAGGTAATGCGATCTCAAGGCAGAGCGGGCAGGCGAGGATCAGTCTCTCCCACAATTCTTCGCGCGCGGGCCGGTGCGCTTGGGGGATTTCACAAAAGGTCTATTCCTTGCGCGCATCCCCTGAAAATCGTGTGTCGAGAAAATCCCATAATGCCTTGCACGCGTGTGTGCAAGGCGACTTGGAATTTTTGTGTTACGTCACACAGTCGGGATGTTACACATGGAGTTGTGGAAATGAAAGTGATTAAAAGTGATTAAAAAACAAAAGTGGACTGAGATAGAATGGAACATGGGACCCTTCCATCACATCATACCCTTAAGGGCAGAGCTTAACTGTCCCCCCAATTTTTTATTGTGCTGATAATATGGGCCAGTAATGATAATGTGTGGGCAGCAACAACAAGCAGGTTGGTGGTGAGATCAACCAAATATGCTGCTGCAAATGGCACTTGCTCAGCTTAGAAAATTGTTTGTTGTCTGCTACTTATGGGCTGCATTTCGTGGCAGTTTCGGATGTTTCAATGCTTGACACTGGCTCACACAATATCGTTCTTTTGAACTGATCTTATTAGGAAACCACTTAGGTGTTTGTGAGCCCTGAAGTAGCAAATTGGCTGTTGAGTGTACTCAGTTTTCTCGGGATAAAGGCGTCAGGTCAGCTTCTGTGTTGTCCAACAAATTTAAAGCTCCCGAAGACATGAATGCATGAAGATACAAATCTAAAAGCCTGTTGCATTGTCCTCAATCATTTGTCGAAACCTTTTTTTTAATACGACTTGTATAGCCAGCGTACACCTTGTAGGCCCCTTCCACACTGGTGTTTGCTCATGCTTGACTCAATTGCCCGGGCCTTGGCTCAAGATACAACCGCGAGTCACCAGGACATCTATACTTCGCTTGCCACATGGCAGCTAATTTACGAAATATTGTAGTGGTGGTGGTTGTTTTCGATAACAGCCTCCACTGCACACTTGGTTGCATTAGAGACGGGTTCCCCTTCACTTCAACCAATTGTAATTTTTGCAAGCTAGGTTCGCATGGAAGCCATCTCTGAGATGGCTAGCATCTTTTAACCGAAACGGGGATTGATAAAAACAAGCACATTTAAGGTCTTGAACTCTGCTAGTACTTTATTCTATAAAATTGCTTTTAACATTTCACATGCTCTCCACTTGCCTAAAAGCACTTTCTCGCCAATATGGTAACAAACAGAACCGCAACTGTGCTGATTGACCCCGACAAGAAATGCCACAAATTGAACATAATCAATGACCATGAAACGCTCTCAGTGGATCTGAGGCCGAGTGCTGGCCTATGGATCCCCAATCGGCAGGTTCGAATCGTGGTCAAGGTGCCTTCAACATGAAATGTGCTTTTTGCGGAAAGGCGCCATATAATACCAATTTGATTTGCATGTCAAAAGATCCCCAGGTGCTGTAAATTAATCCTCAGCCCTCTAGTGGAGTGTGCCAGATGCCCCTCGTTTGTTTTTCACATAAACACCCAAAACTTCAACTGCAAAACACCAATTCAACTGAACCCTGCGTCTGTCCCCCAGAAATTTTATGAACCCCCTTTCTTCCTTGTGGACCAAGGGTAGTGGTCTTTCATTCTATACTTAGTTGGAACAGGGGATCTCGGACTTCTCGGTCTCGAGGAACGCATATCTCTCGACTGACTGCCAGGGAACCCTTCCTGCTCTCGGCATTGTGGAAACAAAGCATCGCTGAGGCTTTTACCGTAGTTAGAGGAGTGCTCTCAACTGCGATTGAGCCAACTACAGTTGACCGAAGTTACACAGCAGCGTTAACTGCGATTAAGCGCGAAACACATGTACGACAAAATCGTCTGATCCGACGTCCGATCAGGCAATACGACGGTCGGACGCGGCTTGTTTGGTCGTGTCGCAACGTCAGAATGGCGTTGCGGCATGCGATTGACGGTCCAGAGGTGGTGGCGGTGGTCGGATGGCCGCAGCCAGTGACGACGCAGGTAGCGGGAACGTCATGAGGACGTCACGTTTTGGGGAGCGGGCTATTCAGGAGCAAGGATCCGGTAGCGAGTCCCTCTTCCTTTTCTTGGCATTTCGGGGGAGAGCCTGCGCAGTTTTATTCAGCGCTCAAAATGGGAGAGAGAACTTCTGCCTGTACCTTCCACTGCGTTGCCAAGAAAAGTGAAAGGGCGATCGTAGGAAGTCGGACAACACGCACTGGTCACAGAACTGGGCGGAGCCGATTGGAACCGTCGGAATGACGCGTCGCAAGCTTGGTCGCAAGCATGTCTCGGATAATCATTTACGGCGAGTCGGAGCAGCGATCGGACCTCGGATCGGACGGTTTCGTCGTACATGTGTTTCGCGCTTTAAGCCGCTAACGACAGTTCAGTTAAACTGAGTTCCCCTACTTCAGTTCAACTGAACGGACTTCCCCAACCCAGTGACGCCTATCCGTGGGACTGCTGCCGCCGACCATCGTTGGCAAGGCACTTACTGTTTCGGAATGCTGGGGAGGCATCTAGAAAGAATCGTAGCAGCAAACATTTTGGAAAGGAATAGGTTTAGGCGTCTGAGCTGCCGCTAAAACTATCTTAGCTAGCCGGCAAGCCACCAAACGAGTGAAGACAGTGGAGAGACCAGCTGTATGAATGGACAAATTGCAATGGGTGCACCCATCGTAGCTGGTGGTAGCTGGTGGTAGCACCACCTAGCCTAAAATATGCCCAACCTAGCCCTGAATCCACTTTGGTACTCGTGTAAGTGCCGCTAAAAAAGAAAACTGAACAAATTGTACAATATATTTGTAATAAATAAAGTGTGTCTCCGAGTAAATTACTTCATCAATTAGGCGATCACCAAGGCACAAAAACTAGTTTTGCTTTAGCTTCAACTGGGTTCTAAAGAGCTGTGTAGCATCATAACAGTTGGGGCCGATATCTGTCGTAAACTCAACAACAGTTCAAAGCGCCCATGTAACTAGGGTATTACAGACCTTGTAAACAATAATGCAGATATTGGGGAATGTCTAGCATGTAATTTTAGAGGGACAGAGAGACGTCTATGTGAGTTGGCGTTTCAAGGTACTTGATTGCATTTGTTTAGTGACATTTGGGGGGGGGGGGGGTCAGGGGTCAGGCATTGCAGGTTGTGCCCTATTTGTCTGTTAACCTGTTGGTGAGGAGCTGCTTCCAGACTAGTAAAAGGGGAGAAAGAGTATATAAAAGCGATTGTGTAGAATAGAGTTGTAGCTGAGTTCTGCCTATCCACTTTTCATTGTGTCCTGTGTATGATAAATGATTGAAGTTGTACACCAGACTCTGAAAATCAAGGGTAAAGAATGAACATTCTCAAAACTTCAGCAGCTCAACAGTCAATTTTCTACAGACAGGAAGTGCATAGTTTAATTTATTTAGCTGCAATGCGATTCTTAGAGTTGGTGTGGCACTGGATGGCTATTTGCAGCTGCTCTGTTTGCCGTTGTTAGATGCTGGCTCAGAGAACGGTCTACAGAGCGCGATGTCACAATACTAAGCACCAGAACTCACCGGAGAAATTTGGGGGATGGACACTCCCTAGGTCCAGAATATGTAAAGATATGTCCTTTGTCTATTTTCTGGATGTTACAAAATTGAGGGGTGGCATTTATTGTGAAATAGGCAGATGTTCGGTATTTTACGGTAGTAGCATTGGTTGTGTGCCTAGCATATAGTGCAAAGGTGCCCGAGCTGACAGTGCCCCAGAGCCGCAAGCCAAATTATTAATTTCTTGCGAGCCACAAAGGGGGTGGGGGAAGAAGGTTATGATGGGAATATCGTCCCTATCACCTTAGTATTGCAATTTGGGGTAGTTGCTTTATGATTATGGAAAAGAGGCGAAAAAACAAAGGGACAAAAAGTGGACGAAAACACAGGCCCGTGTTTTCGCCCACGTGTTTGGCGAAAATATAGGAATTATGGTTTCATAACCTGATCGGTGTTTATCTTCAGTTAATTCGTGTCAACTAAATGTTTTTATCAATTAGAAAAAGTAGCGGGGACATGCCCCGAGGTACGGCTTAGTAGTTTTCACTTGTGTGTTGCGTAGAGCAGTGAGGGTGTGGTATTGTATTCAACAGCTGCGTCGCATTGTATGAGTAAAGCAAAATGTAGCAGAAAGACTCATTCTGAGCAAAATTTACAGCCCAAATCTAATGCTGCTGCAACCTAGAAAGTGGAGAAATCTCAAGAAGTTAACAAAATTAAAAATCGAGCTAGCATTAGGACTTTATTTGTTTCCTTACCATTGCATGTTATTTTTTAACGCTCAAGAACCAAAAAACTGCAGCTTTAAACCCAGTAATTCCACATGTGGCATTGCACACCCCTGGCCTGTTTCTCACTAATGTTATGATGAACGAGCTTAATGTATCGCCCGAACTTTTCAAATTTTGGAGTCCTCAAACGACGAGAGCTGCACTTGGGTGTGTGATGAGCCGTATGCAGCTCGCAAGCCACAGTTTGGCCACCCCTGATATCGTGTATCTTTCAATTAACCTCTTTCCAGGTCCACCTTGGCAATGGCGTTCTCGTGAGGGCAGACAAGATGGCATATATTATGGGAGCGCGGGGCGACTCCATGTTCGTCAAGGAGGCGGCCAAGCTTGTGTTTGGCCGCGAAAATCTGCAGAGGCGGAGTGTGACAGGGAAACCCTGCCGGCGGTTTAAAGGAGCGATGGCCAAGAGGGCCCTGACTCCTGCAAAGGTGGAGGCAGTCCGCAGTAAGTGCCTATTTCTTAGGGGCATTGCAGATCTGAGATTGGAGTTGGAGCAGTTGCAAATCAATGAGATCAAATATTGTGGGGCCTTTGAAAGTTTGAATTCGAAACAGAAGTTAGAAACGCAAATCAAAAGTGAAGCAAGAACCATCTCTTTCTTTTTGTTGCAGAGATCACAACATGCAAATTTATGACGGTGGAATTCTTTATGAGATTTTATAGGTAATTTAAGGGGAGATATGCAAATCGAAAAACAACTTTTTCGAAAAAAGAGCGAGTTTTCGTTTTTTTTGTGTTTTATTATCTTTGAACCTTCCTCTTTTGCGTATAAAAAAATCAAGATTGGATATCATCGCGAAATTAGTCGGATATGAGTTTGAAGCCCTTCTCGCGATGAAAAACAGTGCAAATCTGAGCCATTTTCGAGCGCGTGATTCTTTGGATCGTGGCGTCGCCTACTATCGCGTTTATTTCGGCGCATAGACCTAGCCGTTTTCACTCCAAAACTTTCGATAGTTTCGTATTCTGGTTGCAAATAATAAGAAATAAATGATTTTTCCGCTGCAAACGCGCGTCGCCACTGAACTTTTAAATCACGTGATGCGATTGTAGCCAATCTCAGCCATTGGCCGAGAGCAACCAGCTGCTCGGCGAAGCTTGCTTGCTGTTTAGCGTCCTACTGCTCCTGAAGCCAGAACCAACGACTTGTTAGATCATTCCGCTTTCTTTGCGATGGACGTCGACCGAAAACGCGACTTTCGAGCCCGGAAGTTTTGGAGACACACAACTTCAAAGGAAGTCGCAGAAAGGGCAAGCGGAAAACTTCAAAGAAGAAAAGTTCATCCGCAGCAGCTAACCCTAACCTTGGTCGGGGCGACGCTTCCGAGTCCGATCGCTTGAGTTTCATGGGCAGCACTGATGAGTTAGTTAGTGTATCGGAAAAGAAGATCAGGATGTTTGAAAACAAAGAGAGAGCTGCAGATGAGCGTGCAAGTACTGCGATGGGCGAGATCGGCGCGATGAAAGCTCTCGTCAGTGGCGCGGCATGCTCAACTTGCGGAAGGTGCAAACTCGCCGTCCAGGAATCTCTTCTACGTGAAAGGGACTGACATCTTTTCTGGAGCTCTGCTACGCAGTGGGGGAATTCTAGTTTGGGGGTCCAGACTGTGATATTTAAAACTATATTACCACCAAGTTTTGTATGGTTTGAGTGAGAATTTAGGTATGTCATATAAATCTAAACGTTCGTTTGCGTTTCTCAAGTTGGTATTTTTGCCCGTTTTCGAAGCTTGTGCAAACAATTTTCACCGTTTATGGTTACTGTATCGCAACCAAATTTTGTACAGCTGTTCCTGGTAATGTATAGAGTGGGCAAATCTTGCTAGTTATGCGATTGGCACCACTGAATTTTTATGAGAATTAGAAAACTAAAAGTGAAACATAAAAAGTTATGACTCAATAGTTTACAATTTTTTTATTTTCTCTCGAGGCATAGATATTTTTTTTAGGTGAATTTGCGCACTCTACTGTTCACAAGGATGCAACCAGGCTATTTTAAAATGCTCTTATAAGTAAATTTCAGAGAAAAAGGGTGCACAACAAAGGCATTTTATGTGCCTTCATACGGCAACAGATATTTCACCAAGGCAGGTATCAGAAAACTGACTACGTATATGACAAGAGGGGCTCAATATGTACTAACTGTGCAGATTTCAACTTCCTAGCTTCAAAATTATAAAAAGAAAATATTCTCCAGGACCATGTCCCCTTGATGCACATGCCAAGCTTCATGAAGGGGGTGCTTTATATGAGGTATTTATATGTGGTTACCAGCACAAGCTGTAGGTAAATCACCCTGTCATCCAGCATGACCTACGGTTTTGAGGGTATGAAATTAATTTTTTAAGAGCTTGCTGTCAGTGCATGTTTTAGGAAGGGCATTTGCTCAGTGTTTTCAAAGATTTCTCGCGAGCATACAATAAGGGGCTAAAAGCAATTAAGGAGGACCTGTTCATGTCATAAGCGAAGCAAAACTTAATGTGTAATAGCTTTGTTCATGACTGCAGCAAATAAATATGCTTTTTTGTATAAACTTTGAGGGCAGACAATGGAGCAGTGCATGACTGATTGGTATATTTTTCTTTTTCAGATGCCTTTCACAAGTATGTGGACAGGAACCCAAGGGAGAAGTCTCCATCCAAGAGGATCTCTCTTATCAATCATTACCTGAGCGAGCTGCTCCAAGATATTAATAAGAAGCTTGACTTCTAAGCTTCACTAAGAAGCTTAGTAGTCAAGCTTCGGAATGTATTTTTTCAATAGAACTATTATCCTGGAATGACCCGCCTCATACTCTTTCTTTGCATGACAAACATAGGTCCCTTTTCCCACATTCACATGGGTCAATCCGTATCAATAGACTGATCTCACCAGCTGTTCTGCACATGCTTGTAGGTCACAGGGCCAGGTGCTAGTGCATGAGACTGCTTGTGCTGGTTCATGCGCTGCTTGCGTACACCCACAGCAGCTAGGTTATGGCACATCCAAAAGGGCTTTAGTTCCTGGATTAAATTACGGTAGCGGTGACAAGGCAAAACTGGGTGGTTAGATCTGTCTTCATGTCCCTAGGTGCAAATGGATTAATCCCGCATGTGACAGGTCCCCATATCTATGCGGGGAGACCAGCTCACATACGGGGAGACCAGTTTACATACGGGGAGATCAGTTTACATACGGGGAGACCAGTTTCACATGTCACGGGGAGACCAGTTCACATACGGGGAGACCAGTTCACATACGGGGAGACCAGTTCACATACGGGGAGACCAGTTCACATACGGGGAGACCAGTTTGTATACTGGTTCCCGCATGCCCATAACACCGTATGAATTAAACTGGTCAACCCGTATGAATATTTATACTGGTTTTTTCAGT